>SZWC01011241.1:64734-89240 GCA_023375785.1 Penium margaritaceum
CCCATTGTTGTTTATTCTTCACTCGTAACCAGTTACTTCCAGTTTTCAGCTGGTTTCTGGCGCTAACACTGGGATGCGCACTTTTGAGCAACAAACCTTGACCATCCAGACTTAGCCTCCAGAGCAGCAGACTAAGGGGGAAGCAGAGTAAGCAACGAGCGTGGAAGCCATCACGCTGTATCAACAACACTGCTGCCCCAACCTGCTTCTTATCATTTCCAGCTTTGAGTAACAAAGTAGAGCTCTTTACCTTAGACTTAAGTGCAGAAGATTAAGGGGGTAGACTAAGCAACAAGCGTGGGTTCCCGCACGGTGCATGAACAACGCCATTGCCCGAACCTGCGCACTAGCTAGTTCCTTTGCTACCGTACAACTGCAATTGTTTTGAAGTGTTTTTGCGAAGGTGTTTTTGTTTTCAACTATTGAACAACCGGGACTAAGTTTTGTACTATTATGGAAATGCCCTTGTACAGTTCACAACCAATTAAATTCGAAATGACCCGGCGTGTCACGTCCTCTTGGGTGAAAATTGCGAAGAGGAGGTGCGTTCGGGCGTCCGAATTTTCTTGCTCCAACTCGAGCAAGCAAATCAAAAGCTGCTATCGCGTGGAATTATTGACATCCATGCTATGTAGGGTAGTTGCCCTCACGCACAAAGGGCAACACCACCCAGAAGCGGGGCACCTCTACTCGAGGCCACCACCTTTGCGGAGAGTGGCCTCGAGAGCAGAGTCGCGAACGACCTAGTCCGCCCTCACAGTACTCCATTGAGTGCAAAAGGGTGGGGTTTGTCATTCAGTTGACAGCCTCCACTGATTTACACTCACCCTCACCCCACCGCCCTCATGGAAGCCAACACCGTCACGGCCCACTTCGCTAGGTGCACGCGCGAAGAGCGCATTGCAGAGATCACCCGCGATGCCTCACGTCTTCCACCCCGCAAGCCAGTTTTCAATTGCAAACCAGGCCGCCCATGCATGCAAGCTTCCATGAACATCTTAGGAGTCGCAAAAAGCAACATCACCGCATCATCATCTGACCTGCCAAGTGGCAACAACGCCTCGTCCTTCCAGAAACCCATGAAATGCCGCAGCGGATACACCAATGGGGTCGGCTACGGTCACTTCAACCGGATCAACGCCGCCGTACAACGTTGCGGCAACGTCCATTCCACCATAAAACACCTACAACGCGTTCGGTGGGACCCCGACGGTTATTGTGTCTATGAAAAGTTGGGGCTGTTAATTCCTATGTACGTGTTTTGATTGTGGTCGTGAGTGTGCAGGACACGTTGGCCCCGTGAGTGGAGGCGTCGCATCGTGAGCGTATGGCATCCCAGCATACTCTCACAGCACACAGGGATTCGTGCCGTTGTGTGCTCGTCTCCAACCTGGCCACGTGGCTTGTTGAATTCCTCTCTCACAGAGTCGACATCTTTAGAAGTGATTTGTGTTTTCTCTTGAGAGACCTAGATTAGTCCCTCCTTCTGTGACCTGTTAGGACAATTCTAGGCTTGTTAGATGTGTGTGTTTGTTGATATGTCCTCCGGTCACCTGAGTTCAGAACCCCACCTTTGCGAGGGTATGGGAGGGCCTTAACTTCGCGCCTCGCTGCTCGCCGGCTAGCCTCGCTCGCCGGCCGCTGGTGAGGATCGACTAGCGATCCCCACCCGTAAGAGGGGGTTACCCTGTTACTCAAATACTTGTTGGTTTTTTTGCTAGGCGCCTGACATTTCAGACCCTAGTGCTCACCATAGTGGACTGTTTTCAGTGAAACAAAGTCCAAACTGACTCTTGGAAGGTTCTCATGGTATCAGAGCTAGCTCGCGGGCCTGATATGGACGTGACGGAGGGGCAACCAGCAGAATAGGGGGCGGCCAGATCCACGGACGTGGGGAACCACACACATTTGGAGCCGAAGGCGGCTCCGTGACGGGCATAGGGACGTCGAACACGTCCCTTGGACGTCGCAAAGATAATGCTTGAGGTGCTGAGGGGGCGGAGCTGTCCAAGACTAGTGTGGTGGCCGTGGGACGGCAGCACCAACTCACTAGACACCCCAAGGGTCACCCCAACAGGGAGGGACTATGCAGGTGGGGTGGGGAAGGGCAAGGCAAGGGGCTGTGGGCCGGTTGCAGGTACCCCAGCAGTCCCACTGGTGGTCAGCCAGAGCCTAGGGCTCTCGTCCAAAAACTGGGTCCAAAGAAGGCCCGGCGAATTGCTGCCAAATGTTTCTAGATGGGCAAAAGGGTTGTCTAGGCAAGACCAGCACCCTTCGCAGTGAGAATGGGTAACGCCGGAGGTAGCGTAGCTGGTGGGAGGGTCGATGGGGCTCAAGGAGGTGATGGAGGCGAGCCCTCGGCCGTGACCCTCACGGCCGCCGCTGTGGCACAGCTGGGTCTGGAATCCAAGGACCTGTCACCGCCACAGCTGGGAAAGAGGGACTTCCTAGCTTGGAAGGACCAGTTCCTGGATTGGTCGGCTGAGCACGGCCTGGAGGTCTTCTACCTCCAGCCGGCTCCCGACACTACTCACGCACAAATTCTCCTTTGTGCATTCAATGCACTCATCCGCACGCTCCCGGACTTGCAGTCATACGCCCTATGCGAGTACCGCTTTGGGGGAAAGGGAGTGGACCCTGTCGACTCCCGCATGGGAGACCCTCATCTGTATGAGGCGTGGAAGCACTAGACTAATCGGCAGGAGGAACAGGGCATGACCCTCGTCGTGACCCTGCGAGACAAACAGCGTAACCTCTTCCCCAAGCCTGGAGCACCCGTACCATAATATTGGGATGAGGCCATGGACATTCGGCGACGTCTACGTGGGCTCTGTGTGGCATGCTCTATCCTGGAGTGGCTGGACCTTGTGCTGTTGCATCTAGGCGAGCAGTACAAGGACTTTCGCCGCAACGTATTTTGTCGTCATCCAGTGGTGGAGATCGAGGGTACTGATCTCTCTGTCATCTTCGCTCAACTTCGCAACATCGAAGACACCATCAGAGGTGAAGCCTGTGATGCAATAGGTCTCCCGGCAGCCTATGTGCACCAGAGTACCCCGACTGGTGTAACTCCATCCACCCATTTGACTCACACACAGAGTTGGGGCAGTGGCTCAGGAGGGAAGGGCACCTCAGGAAGTGGGGGTGTTGGTGCTCATTCTTTTTGTTCAACATGACTGGGAACTTGAGAAAATGGACGGGAACAATGCTTTCCTTCATAACAGGCTCAATGAGAAGATCTACATGATCCAACATTTTGTTTTGACCTATGGCACCAACAAGGTGCGGCGACTGTGCAAGGCTTTGTATGGCCTTAGGCAGTCGCCACGATGCTGGAATGAGCAGATAACATCCACGTTTGAGCAAGGTCGCATTTGCAAAGCACATTTGACCCACTGTTGTTCCTTTGTACACCCTCTTCCCCACTTTCGGCCATCCCTATGTATTTTGATGACTTACTCATTGCATCTCAAAATCAGGCTTCTGTTCAGGGAGTCAAGAGCCTCCTGAGGTTAGCATCTAAAATGAAGGAACTTGGACCTGCCTGAGTTGTCTTGGGCATGGAACTCGAGCACGGCCGCTAGAAACCAACACTGCATGTTCATCAGGCTGTGTACATCCGCACTTTGGGGGAGCGTCTTACCTCCTTGCTCTTTTTCGTTCCTTGGGCCAGACGCTTTTGAAGTCATTGGATGTCTCCAAGCTGGGGGAGACGGTGAATGAAACTGACTTTCTACATGTTATTGGCTCACTGATGTACCTGGCCTCTACCACTCGTGCAAATGTAGCCTCAGTTCTCTCATTGTCCCTGAGAACGACAGCTTATGGTTATGCTTTGTGTGGTACGGTAGAATCTATCCGCCCCACACATAGGTCTGTATTTTAGAGCGCAGGCCTCAGTCATTGTGGATAGTTTCACTGACAGTGACTGGGCTCATAATTCAGGTGCACGTGGTCGCAGAGGCTACATCTTTGTAATTGGGGGCACATCCGTCTCCTGGAAAAGTGGTAAACAATGGTGGTGGCAGGAGCTCAAGAAAATTTGAGTATGTAGCACTTGGTTTCGGCACATGTGAGGGTGTTTAGGTGCGGCCCTTGCTGCAGCAATTGTGCGTTCCCATTCGCTGCACCACCTTGCACTGTGACATTCACCGCACAAAAACATTGTTGAAAATGATGGCATCGACCATTCATGCACAAATCACATCAATGTTGAGCACCATTCTGAGTGCATTGCCGCCGGCTTGATTGGAATTGTCTGGATGGACACACGATCACATCAGGTTGATCTCATTACAAAGGCACTTCATGAAAACGTCTTCAAGTTTGGTGTTCACGCTGTTGGTCTTGTCTTTTCCTATGACCTCAGTTGATGCTTGCCCGTACTGTCTCTGTTCTGATTGACACTGGCTTGTTGTAGCATGTGATTACTCTGACTACGGGTCATGTAGGAGTGTTCACGTCTGTGGTTCAGTTGGTAGCCCATCACACCAATGATTCCCTCTTTTCTTGTTCCGCCTGCTCACTATACTACACTTCTACCAGAGACTAAGTGGTGTGATTGCGCTTAAGCTTGTTCCACATACATGCACATGTGAGGAACTCTCACACTCTATCAGCAGCAGTACATGTGCAAGAAGTCACCCTCGGCCACATGATCTGTTCTTTCTCATGATTCTTACTCTTTGCTCCACTCTTGGGAGCTCTGGGCCCTCAACATTCTAGGATTCCAGGGCTATCTCCAACTTGTGTGGGTTTCTAGGGGAAACTTATTTATGCATGCCGGGTGTTGATCCTTAGGGGGCCACCTGGCCAAATTAATCATATGCCATGGTGAGTAGCCAGCCTCGAATTATGCCGAGAGGTCAGGCTCAACCCTCAGCTTGTGGTGTGGCATCGGCCTGCTCCACGCACGACCGGTGCTATGCTCACCGGCTCACACTATCACATTCTCCCATTGCTCACTACGTTCTAACTCTTACATGATTCTTCTAAGTAACGTCTTTGAGCCATGGTGTGTTCCACGTGGTTTCCCCCCCACTTTCTCCCCCAAGACTGTAGCTACAGACATGCACCTCACTCTCAGCCACCCGAAGGCAAGGGGAACATCCCAAAAAACAAGTTGCCACCATGAACTTTCCGTGCGGCAATGCCTTGGTCAGGAAGTCAGCCCACTGCATGTCCGTGCCGACCCAGGTGATGGAGATTTTTGTGTATGGGCTTTGAGCTATCTGAGTGTCAGATAGTGTTGAGCACTGAGTGCTTCTCAGTTTGTCCCAATGGTATTCCAGCAGCTACATTGCTTCTTTGTGATATGTCTGATGCATTCTGGCCACCTAGCGCACCTATGCATGCTTGAGAGTTTTCTCAGTGGTCGAGACCCGGGCCCTCCGTGATTTGTGCCAGTGTCTTGGAAGACCCTATGATGATTAGCCACATGTTATCTGTGACAGGTTGTGTATTCCCTCAGTGGTCAAGATGCAGGTAAACAGTGGTTTGTTGTGGTACCTGTGGAGACCCTGTACCGATTGATTGAGTCATTGCTTGCCATTGGTCTGGAGTATGTGGTTTGCATACGGCTGAGACCAGAATGCCTAGTTTGGGCATCTCGCCTTCCCTAGCCTAACTCGCCTAGCCTTGGTTTAACGGTGGTTCTAGCACACTATCATAGAGTATGGATGTGTTTTATGCATGTTTTGTATTTTCTCGACAGTCGAGACCCGGGTACTTGGTCGCCTCTTCCGATGCCTTGGGGGACATGGCTCTTTTGGTTCCATGTCCTGTGGTGTGAATGTTCCTTGTCCGTGCATTTTGGTGCAGTGGGGATGGCAGGGCCTGGTGGGCTAGCCGCCAGTCCACAGCACATAACCCACTGTAGCAATNTTTTTGCGCTTCATTTTTTCCACTCACCACTAGAGCTCTAGCATGGGCCTGCATGCCCCAAAACGATTCCAACATGATATCAGTGCACAGGGAGGCTTTGTGAGCAACAAGTAGCAGAACTCATCTACGACATGGTTAGAACGCGCCTTGTAGCACCCTAGAAGCGGATGCGTATGGGAGCACCAAGATTGTCTGCAACAAATCCGAGAAGACAAAAGGATGTAACTTTTAGGCACTCCACACTTTTCACAATTCCGCCCCTAAGGCAGATCAATCAGTGGTACCGTACTGTTTCTTGATTTCATTCAATACATTTGTACGGATTATGTGACACTTGATTTTACCCAAAATGAGACCCTTTGTAATCTTTAAGGTGATTCTCCCAAACCCTCACTCTTATCACCCTTGTTTATGAAATTCACTCTATACCCTGTTCAGGTCCATTTGCCGTGGGCTCCGAGCAAATCTAGCCATTTGAGAAATTGAAGTTTCACGTTGTAAGAAATTCAAGCTCATGCATGCCACGTGAGTGTGCTTCCATTGACGAGCACACTCACGTGTTATACAAGGGGCAAAACATGCATGCCAGCAGCAGACTGTTGACACGTCGGAGTGCGCTTGCCAACGCAAGCGCACTCTGGCTCAACTAGTCACGAGCTTTCTCGAGAGCAACTCATATATTTTCTACAGTTTTGTTTTGCGTGTAGCTATCCCTTCATTCCAAAAATATAGTGGTGATTCTCCTGAACCATAGATGTTTATGGTATTGGTCATAAGTGAATTAAAGTCAATTACTTGAAATGAAACCAGGGAGCAGTTGGCATGCAACATAGACGGCTGGGAATATGTGAGAATGCATCCACACCCATCGCAACAGACTAAGGGTTAGGGGTCCACATGCCTGGATGGACTCTCGCTCTTTCCATAACTAACGCTACTATGGCATACCACGATAACCAAGAAAGAGATCCGCAGCAGCGCAGTCTCAAAGTTCGACGGGACGGGCTTCTCCCTTCGGAGGCGGCAGATTGAAGTCTACCTTGAAAACAAAAGAAAACTTGATCTGGTCAAGGGTGAAGAAATGGATCCTACAGACACTGTGATGTCGGAGGAAGTGGAAGAGTAGAAGAAGCACACAAAATGGCGTTTGCACTGTCGGTGTTGATGATGTGTCTGGCTTAAGGTGCACACATCCAAGGATGCACACAAATTGTAGAGGCCTAGAAGAGAATATGTACCATCTACCAGTCCAACAACCTCCTAAATTAGCTCTTCCTCTTCAAGCAAATCATCGCCCTTGGAGCACACGAAGGCGACTACATCATGGTGACCTGCAGGAAATCAAGTCCCTTATGACCGAGTGCATAGCCACCGACTAGAAGGTTGAACTGCAACTGTGAGCCGGTCGTGCATTGTATTAGTGTTTGGGGTTTGCTGAATACAATTCATTCATGTATTCACACAACACTCTCTAGCTTGTCGAAGCTTGGCCTGTTGGGGTGTCGTGGTCTTATCATTCAACTTCCTGAATGACAAGGAAGACCATCATGTAAGCAATCCAGCAACAAGTACTCCAGATACATGAATGTCTAGTTATCATCGGCTTCAATATTTAGGCTTCCTCTACATGTGTGGTGAACTCACTCGAGTAGCACTTCAGCGAGCTACCCAGCAACTTGAAATCACTGAGCTTTTTGAACAACCAATGTGCCTCCTTGCACTTGGTACACTTCTTCTCCACTGTGGTGTCGAAAGAATCCCATGGCNCTACCAGTCCAACAACCTCCTAAATTAGCTCTTCCTCTTCAAGCAAATCATCGCCCTTGGAGCACACGAAGGCGACTACATCATGGTGACCTGCAGGAAATCAAGTCCCTTATGACAGAGTTCATAGCCACCGACTAGAAGGTTGAACTGCAACTGTGAGCCGGTCGTGCATTGTATTAGTGTTTGGGGTTTGCTGAATACAATTCATTCATGTATTCACACAACACTCTCTAGCTTGTCAAAGCTTGGCCTGTTGGGGTGTCATGGTCTTATCATTCAACTTCCTGAATGACAAGGAAGACCATCATGTAAGCAATCCAGCAACAAGTACTCCAGATACATGAATGTCTAGTTATCATCGGCTTCAATATTTAGGCTTCCTCTACATGTGTGGTGAACTCACTCGAGTAGCACTTCAGCGAGCTACCCAGCAACTTGAAATCACTGAGCTTTTTGAACAACCAATGTGCCTCCTTGCACTTGGTACACTTCTTCTCCACTGTGGTGTCGAAAGAATCCCATGGCATGGGCTGCCATTCTAGTACCCCACTCCTTAACCACGTCTTTGAAGAGTTTATCTTTAACTCGTATCATGACACGGTTTCCCCACTGACCAAATGGAGCCTTATGGATACGCAGATTATGCTCCATGCACTTTAAACAATCAATCAGCTTCAAGCCTTTGTCGAAGAATTCCATGTCATGGAGGAATGATGTGTTCATGACTGGCCCTCAGATCATCAAAGTTTTTAGGTCTTTGTTGCCACTCATAGTGGTGTCTATGTTGGTTTATGTGGCTTTAACCCGTCACGAGTGACAGAGATGGATTACCCATATACCCCATGTTAGGGATACAGGGTAGACGAGAGCATGACGACACGATGTGCTTCCGGAGTTTCCTGAGAATTCTCTGGTAGCTATGACAGTGCCGGAAAAACGTGACCGATGTGTTCCGGCAGCCTGGTTGGTTTGTCAGGAGGAAGGAGACTTTTCTCGGTGGGTCGAGACCCGCGCACCCGGTGGATTGAACTGGTGCGATGAGGAGACCCGATGGTGCTAGTGTCACTTTTGAGAATCGGAAAGCATGCTGTGCTGACTGGACGCTCGGTAGTTGAGACCTGGGCACTTGGCGGGCTGTGCCAGTGCCTCGGGAGACCCACCACTGGTTGGTTGAGCCCTTGTTGACTTTTTTCAGANATGACGACACGATGTGCTTCCGGAGTTTCCTGAGAATTCTCTGGTAGCTATGACAGTGCCGGAAAAACGTGACCGATGTGTTCCGGCAGCCTGGTTGGTTTGTCAGGAGGAAGGAGACTTTTCTCGGTGGGTCGAGACCCGCGCACCCGGTGGATTGAACTGGTGCGATGAGGAGACCCGATGGTGCTAGTGTCACTTTTGAGAATCGGAAAGCATGCTGTGCTGACTGGACGCTCGGTAGTTGAGACCTGGGCACTTGGCGGGCTGTGCCAGTGCCTCGGGAGACCCACCACTGGTTGGTTGAGCCCTTGTTGACTTTTTTCAGATGTGTATAGCTTGCATGTGGGTGAGACCTGGACGTCTGGTGACGTGTTCCGACGTCTCAGGAGGCCTAAACTTGCCTAGCCTGGCTAGCTGGTAATCCCTGTGTGTCACCGTAGAGTCTGGGTGTGTATGGGGTACATTGCATAATTTCTCATCGATCGAGACCAGGGCACACGGTTGACAGTTCCGGTGCTTGGGGAGAACTCCGTTGTGTGAATTCATTTTCTGTGACACGTGTTTTCCTCGTGCGTGCCTTTTAACGTGACGGGAATGACGGGGCCTCGTGGGCTAGCCGCCAGTCCCCAGTACATAAGCTCTTTGTAGGGCTCATTGTGTTTTCTCCTTGTTCTTAATGCGTTTTAGACTTAGCCAAATTTGCCCTTTATTGTCTGCCCCTCACACATAGAGCTCTGCATGTCCTAATTAATTCTATCTTGTTATCGGAGCATAGGGGGGCATGTGAGCAGTAGAATCAGCTAAAGAAGAAGAAGCAAAATGGGTAGAATGCAAAGATAATGCGCAACGAGACACTACGCCGGTAGCAGCATGCAGGAGCAGCGAGGTGGCTGTAGCAAGGGATGCAATGCTTACGACGGCCCTTTTGGTGTGTGGGTGCTGCCACGTCCATTGTTTGGGAAGTAGAAGCAGCACCACCGATGGCACCGGCCACCAAAGCAAAAGTAAAAGGTGGGCCAGGTGGCTATGGCTGAGGTGGTGTTTGCATGCGGTCGCGACATCGTGTTCCGCGTGTAGGAGCGGCATGAGCTGCTCCTTCGGGGAGGAACAACTGCAGCAATGGCAGTAGTAGCTGTTGTAGTGGGAGTTCCGTAGGAGAAACATCTGTTAGAAAAACGGCCCCCGGGAGGAGGCAGTTCCAACGTGGCCCTGACGGGTCTATTGTGCTCATGGCTATGTTTTGTGCAGGTTCTGAGTCTAAGCGTGAGCTTTCTGGTCGCCCCACGCTATGTTTCAGGGAGTTGAAGGCAAATGTGAGACAGTCACTTTTGCGAAGGGAATAACACAATTTTGCATTAGTTTGTGAACATGAACATGATATAAACATTTGTAGGGCTAGTCATGAGCTCTCCAACACACCAAACCGTGCGCGATTCGGATATCCGTAGCTCTCGCTACGTCAGTCGAAGCGCAGCACCCCAAACCAGCCGCTCACTCGGCGGCGCACACCACGTCGCCCGCCGAGGCGCCTTCACACATCAAAGACCCATCAAAACGCCATTCCGGAGGTGCAGATGTCCCTACGCATAGTGGCGACGCCCCTTACGCCTTTGGGGTCTGTTTCAATGAGTTAATCATCGATTTTGGTGATATGGGATGGATGTGGGTGGAAACCTGTTCGCGGACCTGCAGTCGGAATTTTGACTAAGCTCCCGAGTAACAAAATGAACTACTGAGTTCCGGACGCCGAGCCAGAAATTTGGCGAAGTCCCTCAGTAACAAACTGCACTACTGGCATCTGGCAGATCATTCGCCGGACGCCTCGGCAGCCCTTCCGGAGCAAAATCTCCAGATGGACTTTTTGTTACTCGGTCAGGTGGATTATCCACCTCCGAGAGCCACCGCGCACACCCCAACTTTGGAAGCCTATATCTCCCTCGTTACTTGTCCGATTCCGGTGAACCGCGGCCGACTCCCAGAGCCACCGCGCACACCCCAACTTTGGAAGCCTATATCTCCCTCGTTACTTGTCCGATTCCGGTGAAACAAATTCCACCGGATTCAGCGACTTGTCAATGTTTAGGGACAATCCTTTATTTAAGGATATGAGCAATACTCGAGTCGCCAGATCCGTCGACGAGGATTTTCCTCTCTTTGGCGGCTCGTCGGCGCCTCCCGGCGCCGCACTTGGGCATGGAGAGGGGCAAGTCTTCAACATTCTCCCCCTTTCACCTGCCATTCCCGCTGCTCCTGCTTTCTCTCGCTCATCTTCCGCTGTGCCCTCCAGCCCATCATAGCTGGTCATCCCAAGCCCGGCCACGCTCAACGCGTGCCGGTCGACGAGTTGCGCTTTGGTCAAGCAATCCGCAAGCATGTTGTTCGTGCTGCAATGCTGCAGCACCACCTGCCCCTTTTCAACAATGTCCCGTGCGTAGTGATAACGCACGTCAATGTACTTCGTCCTCCTGTGATGCGTCGGGTTGTTGGTCAACAAGATTGAGCCGGTGTTGTCCTCTTGCACCACCGTAGGCTCCTGCTGCGGCACGCCCAGCTCCCCCAGCAACGTGCGGAGCCACACCGCCTCCTTGACCGCCTCGGCCAGCGCGATGTACTTTTCTTCCACTGTGGAGGTGGCGACGCATTCTTGCTTCTTGCTACACCACAAGACCGCTGCACCAGCAAGGAAGAACACGTAGCCGGATGTGGAGTTTCGCTTGTCCACATTGCTAGCATAGTCTGCGTCTGTGTAGCAGACCAGACGCAAAGGGTCTGCCCGCCCCTTGCCGTTGAACCTCAAGCACGCATGTCGCGTCGCCTGCAGGTAACGGAGGATGCGCTTGACCGCCTGCCAGTGTAGTAGCCCTGGATAGGCCACGTACATGCTCACTTGGCCCACCGCGTAGGCCAGGTCCGGTCGAGTCGCCACCATGGCGTACATGAGGCTGCCCACCGCCGATTGGTAGGGCACTCCTGCCATATCCTCCCGCTCTTCTTTTGTTTGCGGTGCCATTGCCGCACTCAGTTCACAGGTCGTGGAGACTGGACTACCAACTGGTTTGCAGTCCTCCATGCCGTACCGCTTCAGCACCTTAGCCACATATTTGGCCTGCCCCAGCTCAAGCGTGCGCGCCCTCCGATTCCGCGTGATGCTCACCCCGAGGTAGTACTCCAGCCCCCCCATGTCTGACATCTGGAATCTGCTGCTCAGTTGCTCTTTTAGCCGTTATTGGCTCGGCAGATCCGTCGAGCACACAATCAGGTTGTCCACGTAGAGTGCAATAATCTGATGGAGATGTTTTTCACGTCGCACGTACACGCTGTGATCCGCTTCACAGCGCCTGAAGCCGAGTTGTGCCATGAAGCTGTCCATCTATTGGTACCAGCATCTGGGCGATTGATTTAGCCCATAAAAGGACTTCCGCAGCTTACACACCTTGCCCTCCGACGCCTCCACTCCCTGTGGCACCTCCATGTAGATCTCTTTGTCAATGATGCCATTGAGGAAGGCCGTCTTTACGTCCATTTGGTGGAGCTCCATGTCCTCCGCGGCCGTCACCGCAAGGATCGAAAGGATGCTTGTGAACTTGGCGACGGGAGCAAACGTCTCATCGTAGTGCTCCCCCTTACGCTGTACGTAACCCTTTGCCACCAGCCACGCCTTGTGCTTGTCAACCACACCTTCCTTTGTGAACTTGGTCTTAAAGACCCACTTTGAGCCGATGACCTTGGCATCTTTCGGCCTTGTCAACTAGGTCCCACGTATCATTTTCCGTGATGGACGCCAGCTCTGATTTGATGGCTGCGTCCCATTGATCCCCTTCGAGCCATGCAAACGCCTCTTGCACAGTAGTCGGCTCCGTTGATGCACCCAGCATGTACCGTGTCATGCCAATCCATCGACCGGCGCTTGCGTCGAAGCGCTTCCCCGATTTTCGCTGCCTCCCGTTGCGGTGCCGTAGTTTTGGTGGCGCATCGTCGCTCTGCTGCGATCCCTCCGACTCAGCACGCTCCTGTGAATCATCGAAAGGACGGCTCCCCAAGGATCTCTCCCGCTTCGGCGAAACATTGCCCGGACGGATGGCGCGTCCAGTGGATTTTCCTCCAACGCCCGTTGCACACTCTGTCGGGAGTGCGCGCCTTGGCACCCTTGGCGCCTCATCCGCCGCATCCTTGCGCTGGATCTCCTCATCAACTTGATCATCACCAGAGTCCTTTGCTTCGGCTGCCACCGCTGGTGCACCGTCACGCTCTGATGCCGCATCCTCAACTTCGGTGTCCACCGGCTCCTTCTCGTAGTCAAGGAGCTGGAACCACTCCCCTGTCTTTTGGGAGTCTACCACGCCCAAGTCGTTGCTGCTGATGTAACTCTGCTGCTCGTCAAACACGATTTCTCAGCTGCGGATTATTTCCTCCTTGCGCACGTCGTAGAGCTGGTACGCCTTATGCGCGCTCTCATAGCCAAGGAAGAGATACCAATTGCTGTCACGCCTCTGCACAGCCTGTACCACCGCGTGCGCCTTGCACCCGAATACTTTCAAGTGTGCCACACTTGGCTTGCGCCCGCTCCAAACCTCCTGTGGCGTCTTCCAGCCGCTCCTCCCCTTCAGCACTGCTGTGGGAGTGAGGTTGATGGTGTAGCTCGCCGTACGCATAGCCTCTGCCCAGAAGCTTCGCGGCAATTCCGCATCCACCAACATGGTTTGTACCATGTTCAACAGCGTCTGGTTCGCCCGCTCTGCCACGCCATTTGACTGAGGCGAATACGGCGTAGTTTGTTCCCATTTTATTCCCTGTTGCTTCATCCACCCGCTACAGCCCACGTACTCTCTGCCGTTGTCACTGCGTATCGCTCTATCGCGGCGACATGCTCCTTCACCCGGTCCACGACCTCGCCTTTCCACTTCATGAAGTACACGAAGAGTTTTCTGCTGTAGTCATCAATGCATGTGACGAAGGTAGGCGCGCTGCGCGGCTCGGGCCAACAGTAGTCACTGACTGCTGCTGGCCCGAGCCGTGCTTCCGTCATCCCTTCTTCCCCTGTGTTGCTGCTACGATACCCTGTATCTGTGTCGGTGTAATCGGGGTAGAAGGGGATGAGGAGGAAGTGGCAGAGGATGGAGAAGGAGACTACAGGAGGGGCATTGGTGGTGAAGCTACGACTGTCACAGCAAGGGAAGTCTCCTGATGAGCCACGACTGCCTCACGAGCGGAAGTCACCTGGAGGAAGAGATGGTGCGCCTAGGGAAGAAGCTGTAGTGAGGCCCAAAAAGGCTCAAGCACGACGTCGTTGTACATCGTGAAGATGTCTGTGTGCTCAAGGCAAACTCCGAGCATGATCGTGCGGAGCGCCCACAATTGTGTACCTCCGGAGGTCCCAAGGTACATGTAGATGCGCATGGTGCGTCGCCAGTAATTGGCTGCAGGCTCGACAGGTCCCTGACGGAGGGAATGAAAGGCACGAATGTTGACGGCGTGGGTGGCGTGCGTCTCTGCAGCAAGCAGGGATAATGCCAGGTCCCAGCCCCCGCCTGGATCAGCGGCAGTGCTTGTGCTGGCCTTGCCAAGGAACGAGCGGAAGTCGACGACGGTCTCGTGCGGCATGGTGTAAAGAAGTCCGCGCATCGCCCTAGCTGCTATCAGCCCCTGTGCTCGGTCCGTAGTCCAATACGAACTGTGGTAGTAGGGCCACACGCCCTCTGAAGTGGCCCAAACCTTGATAAGGATCTTCCAGCAGTCAAAGCCGTCCTCGCTGACATAACGTGGGGGCGGTGTCTCGAAGTCCTTGGGTTGCCGCTCCATAGGAAAATCAACCATACGCTGAGAAGGACGAGGGATGGGGAAGATACCGAGAAAAGGGAAGAGATCAGGCGACGATTGAATGTCGGGAAACCGCGATGTGTGTGGGGTTCGAGAGCTCGTCAGGAGCTGGCGGAGACGCTCCTGAAGTACACAAATCTCACGCTCAGGGGAGTCACCCTCCATGCGTGGCATATCTGGATCCTCATCCCAAGGATCAAGAGGTGGCGGGTCGCATCCAGCTCCTGTCTCCGGTGCTAGAGCTCACTGCTGTGTAGAGGGTGTGACACCGGTACCTCTCTTGGAGGTCTGTCTTGGGGCCGTGGATTGACCCTGAAGAAGCTCAGTGAGTGTACGGATGGCGTCAGTTTGCTCCCGCTACAAGCGATGCATCTCGTCCTGCTGGCTCCGCCGGTCCTCAATAGCCTGTGAGTGTGGGCTCATGACCCCTGAGGAGGAAGAAGAGGGATCTAGTATCCTCTTTCCCTTATCACCGGACGAAGCCATGTCACCGCTCATTATGGGCCGAAAGCTCAACTTGGTTCGATTGCAGAAATATTAGCGTTTCTCGACGCGTTGAAACGCTGGCAACTTTGGACTCTCCGAACAAAAATTTGACGAAGTGCTGACGTCAACAGGTGGTTGCTGACATCAGCATGACCTGATGATGTCAGCAAGAAAATGCTGATGTGAGCTCCCCTCCTTTCATTTTTTTAGTTGTTCCCCCGTCGCGTGGAAGCTGCGCGGAAGCTCCATAGCAGCTTCTGCTCGGCTGCTGCTGTTGCTACGCAGGCACCAGATGCAGTAGCCATGTGCCTGCTTGCGCACCTGTGGCAGCAGCTGCGCGCTGCTGCTGTGCTACAGCTCAGCTACATACTGCTGCTGCTGCCGCTGCGCGTAGCGGCTGCTGCACGCTGCTTCCGCCGCGCGATGCTGCTGCGCTGCTGCTCTGCTGCACTGCTGCTACTACTATTACTGTTGTTGTATGCTGCTGTTGCTACTGCTCAATGCTGCTGCTATTGCACGCTGCTTCTGCCCGCCGTTGCCGCCGCCGCTGCGCAGCGCTGCTGCCCGCTGCTCCTGCTGCGTGCTGCTACTGCTGCACGCTGCTGCTGCTGCGGGCTGCTGCTGCAGCTACCAGTCGCTTCCTGTTGCGGCTGTGGCCTGTTGCCGCCACTACTGGTGCCAATGCCAGCAGCTACTGGTGGCTGCCGCCCGATGTAGGTGTCATGTGCTGCTGCTCGCGGCTGCTGCTGATGCACTCTCACATGGGTGACGTCGCTGGCAGTCGGTGTCGTCGCCAGGTCCTTGTGGATCGGCAACAGCGGTGATGCTCACTCTTGCTGCTTTGCTGCGTCTCCGGGGCTCACCTCCTCTTCCCCACCCATTTTTTCTAGGGAGATGTGAGCTCAAACCCAGGTGAGGGAGGGAGGAGCGTCGATCAGCGAGCTTGTCGATCGACAAGCTCGACGGTTGACAAGCATCGACCAACGAGCCTGTCAAAAGATGAGCTCGAGGAGGGCCGGGTGCTGCAGAGAAGCTTCCCGTTGCCGTTGGTGCCGTTGTTGCTGCCGCTACTGTGTTGCTACTGAGAAGATGCGTGGAAGCTTCCTAGCGACATTATCGCCAACAAGGCGTCAGTGCCTGGTCAGACGGTGACGACAGTCATAGGTCGTGCACACAACGGCAAGGGTCTGGCTAGGAGACACAAGGCAAAGTGTCAGAATGCTTCAAAAGCATTTGCAGAGAGAGATGGAAAATGATAGGTCCATGGCATAAGTACCTGCCGTGGCGCATGGCGGGTGTCGCACACAAAGATCTGTCCTAAAACCAGCTCAAAACCACTAATTTGGCCATAACTCTACGCAGACATGTCAGAACGCTATGCCATCTGAACCTAGACATGGAGAATCACAAGCCGGATGCTACGAATGGTCACATGCATGCATCCGGCATCAAACGGTGGACACACAATGCAGAAACATTCAAATCGGGCCCACGGCCAGTCCACTGATAAACTCTTGCGTACTCCCAAAAAACTACAGGAGGTCCCGGGTAGCGTCCAGCGCTTTGGAACGGTCGTCGCTCGGCTCCAACCTGGTAGTCAGCCACCAGCTGACCCACCGGTACCACCAGGGTCCGCATCAGGGATCTGCACAAGTATGGACACGGCCGAGTGGTCACAGTAAATTGTACAAGTTGATAGGAACGTCACAAATCACAACACTCCCCCATGACCCGATGGTACGCATGTCCATACATGTGCAGCACAGAGACGAGTACAACAACGAGTGCAACGACAGATGTGACACGAACACAGACACATCCCACACTCAACCACTCTCAGGCAAGGGGCGAAACCTCTTAGAAGAATGGCCACCAAGAACTTTCCGCGTGCTAGTGCCTTCGTCAAGAAGTCAGCACGCTGCATGTCAGTGCCCACCCATATGACGGTGATCACGTGTCGCTCCACCACATCACGCACAAAGTGATGGTCAACCGGAATGTGCTTCGTGCGAGCATGAAAGACACCAGAGTTCTCTGCAATGGCAAGAGCACTCTGATTGTCGCAACAAAGCACAATCGCAAGTACTAACTGACCTAGCTCAAGGAACAGGCTCTGCAGCCATACCCCCTTAGCAGCCCCTGCACCCAGAGCAACATACTCTGCCTCCGATGTGCTTGGTGCAATGTAGCCCTACTTCCCGCTATGTCAGGACACTGTGGTACCACTGATTAGGAACACATAACCGGTGCGACTGCGTCCATCTGGGCTCTAGGCTCAGTCGCTCTCAGTGTAGCCGTCAATGTCCATCGAACACTGCCGACGAAAGTAGAGACCAAGGTACGATGTGGAGACCACGTACCGCACCAGTCGCACAGCCGCGTGAAGGGCTCTAGCATGTGGAGCCTACAAAAACTAGACAAGGAGGTTGACAACAAAGGCGATGTCTGGACGTGTGGTAGTGGCGCGGTACATCAAAGATCGGATGAGACGGAGGTACAAGGTCACATCCACTGTCTACCTGAGCTGTGTGGGATCGTCCACCTTCAGGACATCTTCCCCGTCAGGTGTGAGAGGTGTGGAAGCCATGGGCACTCCGCCGAGGAGGTCGCTACAGCGCTCCCCCACAACACGTGTGTATCAGGCCTGATGCAGTAGTAGAGTACAACGTATGTGGTCTCGCACGATCTCCATGCCAAGAAACATCGCTGCAGGACCAAGGTCCTTCATCCTGTAGGTAATGTGGAGGAAAGCCTTGGCCTTCTTCATGAACTCTAGTGAAGGAGACGCAATCAAAAGGTCGTCGACATAGAACAGGATGGCGGTGAACTGCTCAAGCGTCCTTCGGATGAAGAGAGAGGGATCTGCCTCGCTCTGTACATATCCCATACGAGTCAGGGTTCCAGTGATCTTCTGGTTCCAACACCGAGGAGATTGCTTGAGGCCGTACAAGGACTTAAGCAAGCGCCAGACCTTGTCACCATCCTCAAACCAGATGGTTGAGCCACGTATATCTTGTCATCCAGAGAGCCATGGAGGAACACATTGTTTACATCCATCTAGTGCAGTTTCCAGTCATGCTTAGCCACTAGACCGAACATAGCTTGAGCTCAGGCCATGCGGCCGAGAGGGGCAAAGGTGTCAGTGTAATCGATGCCCTCAATCTGAGAGTACCCCTTGACGACCAAGTGAGCCTTGTGGCCTTCCAGTGAGCCATCCAGCTTCACTTTCTTGCAAAAGACCCACTTGACCTGAATAGCCTTTCTCCCAGGTGGAAGGTCGACTAGCTCGTAAACTCCGTGTTCTCGGATGGCGAGAAGCTCATTCTTGCAGGCAGTACGCCAAGCTTCAATATCTTGTGATGAGAGTGTGCCCGGGTCAGGCGCCACGTGGCAAGAGCGCAAGCCTCAGTGCTAGGTCTGACGACCACAAGATTTGATGCTGCATCACAAGCGATATGAAACTTGCGCGTGACAAGATCGTGCCCTACGGGGCACGCTCAATGTACCTCTGTGTGCGCAGTGTGGACACTCAGGCCTAGGGCCTTTGTGCCGGGATCACCACTTGCGATGCTTCAAGTGGAGTGGCCAGGTGCAAAACGAGACACTCACTGAGCTCTGGAGTCCAATGGTCGGAGACGACTGCCAGGCTCACGGGAGTAACCTGGGCTCAAGGGGCGCAACTCAAGCTCAGGAACAGGCACGATCGTAGCTGGGGAGGAGTGAGGCAAGGGAGCTGGTGATGCCGTGCGAGGAGATGCATGTGTGGGAGACACGGGACTCAGTGTGACAGGAGGAGCAGGCGAGGTAGGGCCACGCACAGAGGCAGGATTGCCGATGGACATAGGTGCGGTCACAGGAGTACGCACAGGTACAGGATCATGGGTACCTGTGGGGTGCGAGGGAACAAGGGTAGAAGCCGACGGTGCTCGAGAGTTCTCTGGGCCGACAGCGATGATCGCTGGGTCATCAAGAGCCGGAGACCGCGAAGTGGAGGGAGCTCGAATAGATGCATCAACCTGGCGAGAAGTGCTCGTAGGCCCAGACTACCCCATCAGTCAAGAAACCTCACATGTAGGGACATGCATGACGGACAGCAACGTAATCAATGTCACATCACAGTAGGCGAGAGACTCAATGAAGAGCGTGTCACAGGACTCAACAATGCGATGACGAGCAGGGTCCCAAAAGCGCCAGGTCTTCGACCGTGCGGAGATGCCTACGAAGGCACACAAGCGACTCCGCGGTGAAACCTTGGACCCATGTTGGTCCTCGGTATACCACACAACAGCCAAGGATACCCAAGCGCGAGCGAGGCGCAGGTCAGCACGGTGGTCGAACCAGAGCTCATACGGTGTGACGTGGTCCGGAAGAGGACCGTGCGGGAGGCGGCTCGAGACCCAAGTCATGTAGGCGAATCCTTTGAAAGCAAAGGACTCCGGGAGACCGTACTCAGACCCCATAGCGCAAACCGCTTCCTCCATGGTGCAACTCTAGCGATCAGAAACACTGTTATGTTGAGGAGTAGCACGAGCGGAGACCTGGTGAAAAATCTTGTGCTGGGCGTAGAAGCTGTCCATCTCGC
The DNA here is from genome assembly GCA_023375785.1 of Penium margaritaceum. Classification (NCBI taxonomy): domain Eukaryota; kingdom Viridiplantae; phylum Streptophyta; class Zygnematophyceae; order Desmidiales; family Peniaceae; genus Penium; species Penium margaritaceum. The sequence continues at coordinate 84,467 of SZWC01011241.1, forward strand.
CAAGAAACTCGCCGTTGCGATCCAAACATAAGGTATGTAGCGTGTGGCGGGACTGATGCTTAGCTATCACTAGCTAGAGGTGAACTGCAAGAGCGGCGTCACTCTTCTGGTGGAGGCTGAAGACCCACCGCATCCGAGTGAAGTCGTCAGTCAGGGTCAAGACGTATCGACCCCGATCGAACTGAGACTCAACAGGAAGAGGACCAAGGAGATCCGAATGGACTAACTTGAGAGGGCGAAGTGCGCGAGAATGGGAGTCAGGGTAGGTGCAACGATGCATCTTAACCTGAGCGCAGAAGAGACAGTCGGGCTTGGGCAGCTTCTCAAAAGAAGCCGCGTCAAAACCGAGGGCGGGCTGTGTCCGAATGAGCTTCAACACACTGTCGGTACCTACATGACACAGACGACGATGAAGCAATCGCTGGTGTTCAGGAGAGAGAACGCCAGTGACAAAAACATGAGTTGAAGGGGAGGGGGAACAAGGAGCAAAAGTCCTAGAGACACGATGTAGGTCATCCACAACAGAGGCACGAAGAACAACGCTACGAGTGTCAATGGCAGTCACAGTCGTGGGGTCTACTGTATGCTCTACAGAGATTCCCATCAGTGTGCGAGCACGGACAGAAAGCAAACTGAGCTCAACGTTAGGCACAAACAACACCTCAAAACACACGACCCCAACACCATGGACTGGCAAGGACTGACAAGAACCCGTGCGAATGGAACAAACAGACGCAACACGGCCGAGAACAATGAAGTCACTACAACGATAGGTCATTTGATGAGTGGCACAGGAATCGATGATCCAAGTGCCACAGGAATCACGACTGGAAGACGTCATTGTACAACAGGCAATGGAACACTCGGCCTCAGACGGACGCTGGGCAACAGGTGGGGAGGAACAACGAAGAGCAGAAAGGTGCGACTCAAGAATCCAATCGGTACAGTCGGGCCCATCGTCATCACATGCCGACTATGCCCCTCCACACGAGTCATCCCGAGCCACAAGAACAGAAGGACAGACAGTCTGTGAACCACCTGGCTGTGACAACACACTCGCACCTCCCTGAAAGCAAAGCACCAGAATGTTTCAGAGCTCAGCGATGGTACGGTCACGTGGGTCCGGGTCGCCGTTGCTCGCCAGTGGTGAAGCGGGAATTGTTACGGTCGTGGTCTCCACGCGCTCGGAGGATGTGCTCCTTGACGTAGACCGTAGTGTGTACGTAGCCTGAAGCCCACGAGTAATCCGCGTCCAGTCGAGCGGCTGCTAGCACTCGGTGTAGTGATGAGCACCTCCACAATCGTAGCAATGAACAGAGCGTCCACTGCTACTACTCGATGACGGCTCCTGCTGTGACTACTACTGGCCCGAGCCGCGCTTCCGTCACCCCTTCTTGCCCTGTGTTGCTGCCACGATACCCTATATCTGTGTCGGTGTAATCGGGGTAGAAGGGGATGAGGAGGAAGTGGCAGAGGATGGAGACGGAGACTACAAGAGGGGCGTTGGTGGTGAAGCTACGACTGTCACAGCAAGGGAAGTCTCCTGATTAGCCACGGCTGCCTCACGAGCGGAAGTCACCTGGAGGAAGAGATGGTGCGCCTAGGGAAGAAGCTGTAGTGAGGCCCAAAAAGGCTCAAGTACGACATCGTTGTACATCGTGAAGATGTCTGTGTGCTCAAGGCAAACTCCGAGCATGATCGTGCGGAGCGCCCACAATTGTGTACCTCCGAAGGTCCCAAGGCGCATGTAGATGCGCATGGTGCGTTGCCAGTAATCGGCTGCAGGCTCGACAGGCCCCTGACGGAGGGAATGAAAGGCACGAATGTTGACGGCGTGGGTGGCGTGCGTCTCTGCAGCAAGCAGGGATAATGCCAGGTCCCAGCCCCCGCCTGGATCAGCGGCAGTGCCTGTGCTGGCCTTGCCAAGGAACGAGCGGAAGTCGACGACGGTCTCGTGCGGCATGGTGNCTGCCTCACGAGCGGAAGTCACCTGGAGGAAGAGATGGTGCGCCTAGGGAAGAAGCTGTAGTGAGGCCCAAAAAGGCTCAAGCACGACTTCGTTGTACATCATGAAGATGTCTGTGTGCTCAAGGCAAACTCCGAGCATGATCGTGCGGAGCGCCCACAATTGTGTACCTCCGGAGGTCCCAAGGCACATGTAGATGCGCATGGTGCGTCGCCAGTAATTGGATGCAGGCTCGACAGGCCCCTGACGGAGGGAATGAAAGGCACGAATGTTGACGGCGTGGGTGGCGTGCGTCTCTGCAGCAAGCAGGGATAATGCCAGGTCCCAGCCCCCGCCTGGATCAGCGGCAGTGCCTGTGCTGGCCTTGCCAAGGAACGAGCGGAAGTCGACGACGGTCTCGTGCGGCATGGTGGAAAGAAGTCTGCGCATCGCCCTAGCTACTATCAGCCCCTGTGCTCGGTCCGTAGTCTAATACGAACTGTGGTAGTAGGGCCACACGCCCTCTGAAGTGGCCCAAACCTCGATAAGGATCTTCCAGCAGTCAAAGCCGTCCTCGCTGACATAACGTGGGGGCGGTGTCTCGAAGTCCTTGGGTTGCCGCTCCATAGGAAAAGCAACCATACGCTGAGAAGGACGAGGGATGGGGAAGATACCGAGAAGAGGGAAGAGATCAGGCGACGATTGAATGTCGGGAAACCGCGATGTGTGTGGGGTTCGAGAGCTCGTCAGGAGCTGGCGGAGACGCTCCTGAAGTACACAAATCTCACGCTCAGGGGAGTCACCCTCCATGCGTGGCATATCTGGATCCTCATCCCAAGGATCAAGAGGTGGCGGGTCGCATCCAGCTCCTGTCTCCGGTGCTGGAGCTCACTGCTGTGTAGAGGGTGCGACACCGGTACCTCTCTTGGAGGTCTGTCTTGGGGCCGTGGATTGACCCTGAAGAAGCTCAGTGAGTGTACGGATGGCGTCAGTTTGCTCCCGCTACAAGCGATGCATCTCGTCCTGCTGGCTCCGCCGGTCCTCAATAGTCTGTGAGTGTGGGTTCATGACCCCTGAGGAGGAAGAAGAGGGATCTAGTATCCTCTTTCCCTTATCACCGGACGGAGCCATGTCACCGCTCATTATGGGCCGAAAGCTCAACTTGGTTGGATTGCAGAATTATTAGCGTTTCTCGACGCGTTGAAACGCTGGCTACTTTTGACCCTCCGACCAAAAACTTGACTAAGTGCTGACGTCAACAGGTGGTTGCGGACATCAGCATGACCTGATGATGTCAGCAAGAAAATGCTGATGTGAGCTCCCCTCCTTACTTTGCTTTTGTTGTTCCCCCACCGCGTGGAAGCTGCGCGGAAGCTCCGTCGCAGCTTCCGCTTGGCTGCTACTGTTGCTACGTAGGCACCAGAAGCAGTAGCCGTGCGCCTGCTTGCGCACCTGTGGCAGTAGCTGCGCGTCGCTGCTGTGCTACTGCGCAGCTGCATGCTGCTGCTACTGCCGCTACGCATAGCGGCTGCTGCACGCTGCTACCGCCGCGCGTTGCTACTGCACTGCTGCTTTGCTGCGCTACTGCTACTACTGCTGCTGTTGTTGTATGCTGCTGTTGCTGCTGCTGCTGCTGCACGTTGCTTCTGCCCGCCGTCGCCTCCGCCGCTGCGCAGCGCTGCTGCCCGCTGCTCCTGCTGCGTGCTGCTACTGCTCCACGCTGCTGCTGCTGCGGGTTGCTGCTGCAGCTACCAGCCGCTGCCTGCTGCGGCTGTGGCCTGTTGCCGCCACTGCTGGTGCCAATGCCAGCAGCGACTGGCAGTTGCCGCGCGATGCAGGTGTCATGTGCTGTTGCTCGGAGCTGCTGCTGATGCACTCTCACATGGGTGACGTCGCCGGCAGTCGGTGACGTCGCCAGGTCCTTGTGGATCGGCAACAGCGGTGACACTCACTCTTGCTGCTTTGCTGCGTCTCGGGGGCTCACCTCCTCTTCCCCACCCGTTTTTTTTAGGGAGATGTGAGCTCAAACCCAGGTGAGGGAGGGAGGAGCGTCGATCAGCGAGCTTGTTGATCGACAAGCTCGAAGGTTGACAAGCCTCGACCAACGAGCCTGTCAAAAGACGGGCTCGAGGAGGGTGGGGTGCTGCAGAGAAGCTTCCCGTTGCTGTTGGTGCCGTTGTTGCTGCCGCTAATGTGTTGCTACTGAGAAGATGCATGGAACCTTCCTAGCGACACAGCCGCCGACTAGGCGTCAGTGCCTGGTCAGACGGTGACGTCAGTCATAGGTTGTGCACACAACGGCAAGGGTCTGGCTAGGAGACACAAGGCAAAGTGTCAGAATGCTTCAATAGCATTTGCAGAGAGAGATGAGCAAGGGTGAATGTTGCACGCAAAGCGCGCACAGGGTTACGAAGTACATCATTGTAGGTGATTTTCATCAATGTAAGATATTGTGAGGTTGTGTGAAGAAGAGAGAAATAATGTCTAGATTGTTCATGTCAATGTGAATGCTCTAGGAGTTATCTTTGAGGTTGACATTATCTTGACACATTTCTTGACTATAGGAACTTAACAATTGACAAGCATGTGCATTGCATTTCACTTGTATGACTGCTTTCGTTATCCATGTGAAGGATAGTCACATTGGTTTTTGCAGATTCCTCATAGGATTAACATAATCCAAGCATTGCCATGTGCTTGAAGAGCAAAGAAGCATTATGTTACACGAAAGCAAAGGGTATATGTAACATGAGGTGCAAGTTGTAACGACTTGAACTGCACCTATTCAATGCAAAAAAGGACTCAAAACAAACGAACAAGCTATTCTAC
>SZWC01011242.1:12458-32047 GCA_023375785.1 Penium margaritaceum
ACACACACACACACACACACACACACACACACACACTATCACTGCAAGTTATGAATCGGAAGTGAAGCTCTCAGATGGAGCATGACCGTATGCCCAATGGATCGTGCACTGTTGGCAGCATCCAACTAGGATGTGTTTGAGAGCTTGATTGCTATCATCAATGGAATTTTCTTGGTTTCTGCTAAGCATAACATTGAGCAAGACATGGCAGGGGGCATGCACCCACATACGCTCATGGTGGACGTGGTTGTTTTCAGTTGTGCATGCGGAAAGAGGTACTTGTATAGGTGATGACGGGCTGCTGCTTCTTTGGGATTACACGACCGATTCATTCTGGTGTGTGAGAAACCACCGACGGCACGATCTCCGACCTGTCCGGTTCGATCCCGTAGTGGCATCCGGACCCCACATCGAGTGCTTCCCGTGGGTGGCCAGGTCTGAGAAATTGCTAGGAAGCTTCCTAACCTTGCTGCTGCTGACGTGGCGACACTGTCCAATCAGCTAGCGCTCTAGCAAGCAAGCAGGTGCAAGAAACAGTAAGGATGAGGCTAGGGAGGCGCGCAAAGTCTCATAAGCTCCAATAGCTTAGTAATGTAGAGAGAGATGACAACTGACAAGCACACAGCATAAATACCTGCCGCGGCACACAGCGGGTGACGCACGCGGCAGTGTCAGTTTGTCCTAAAACCGGCTCAAAACCACTGTTTTGGCCGTAACTCTGTGCACAGGCATCCAAACGCAACACCGTTTGAACCTGGAGATGAAGAATCTCAAGCCGAACGTTACGACTAGCCACACGCACAAGTCCGGCATCGATCGGTGGGCAGAGAATGCAAAACATGCAATTGGGCTCGAGAGCCAATCCACCGAGAAAACTCTAGCGTCTGCATAAAAGCAGCAGAGCACCCCAGCAAGCATCCGGGACGTCGTGGCAGCCGTCTGGCAGCTGCTAGTGGATGGACCCACCAACTGTCGGTGTTCCGGCGCCTGCTGGGCCCGCATCAGGGATCTACACGAGCATGGACACGGCCGAGTGGTCACAGTAAGCTGTACAAACAGATAGAAACAACTCACATCAGAACACTCCCCCATGACCCGATGGTACGCATGTCCATACATGTGTAGAACTGACACAGGTGCACAACAAGATGCTCAACAATCCATGCTCACACACCCCACTCTCAGCCACTCTCAGGCAAGGGGCGTAGCCCGACAGAACGAGTGGCCACCATGAACTTTCCGCGCGCAAGTGCCTTGGTCAAGAAGTCAGCCTGCTGCATGTCCGTGCCGACCTAGATGACGGAGATCACCTGTCGCTCCACAAGGTCATGCAAAAAGTGATGCTCAACAGCAATGTGCTTCATGCGTGCATGAAACACACCAGAGTTCTCTGCAATGGCAAGAGCACTCTGGTTGTCACAGCGCAAAACAATGCAAGACACAGACTGACGCAACTCACGAAATAGACGCTGCAGCCATATCGCCTCAGCAGCCCCAGCCCCCAAAGCAAAATACTCAGCCTCTGATGAGCTACGTGCGATACAACCCTGCTTGCCATTGTGCCACGACATAGCGGTGCCACCAAGCAGGAACACGTAGCATGTCCGAATGCGCCCATCAAGACTCCACGCCCAGTCACTGTCTGTGTAGCCGTCGACACCAAACACTGCCGTCGAAAGCAGAGTCCAAGGTACGGTGTGGACACCACGTACTGCACCACTCGCACAGCCGCATGAAGGGCTCTCTCCTGAGGACACTGTGAAAACTGTGCAAGGAGGTTGACGTCGAAGGCAATGTCAGGTCGTGTGGTGGTGGCCAAGTACATCAAAGAGCCAATCAGGCGCAAGTACAAGGTCACATCCACTGTCTCCCCGAGGTCCGCGGGATCATCCACCTTGAGAGCATCCTGCCCGTCAGGTGTGATGGCGGTGGAGGCTGTAGGAATTGCACCCAGGAGGTTAGCAAACCGCTCCCCCACAACGCGGGCGTAACGTGACTGATGCAACAAGAGTGTCCATTGCTGACGATCACGCACGATCTCCATCCTGAGAAACACAGCTGTAGGGCTAAGGTCCTTCATCCTGTAGGCAGCCTGGAGAACTGCCTTGGCCTCCTTCACGGCCTCCATAGACGGAGACGCAATCAGGAGGTCGTCCACGTAGACTGGGATGGCTGTGAAGCTCTCAGCTGTCCGTCTGAGAAAGAGGGACGGGTCAGCATCACTCTGCACGTAACCGGCACGTGTCAGTGTGCCGGTGATCTCCAAGTTCCAGAACCTGGGTGACTGTTTCAGGCCGTACAAGGCCTTGCGTAAGCGCCAGACCTTGTCACCGACCTCGAATCCAGGTGGCTGGACCATGTAGATCTCCTCCTCTAAGGTGCCATGGAGGAACGCGTTGTTCACGTCCATCTAGTGCAGCTCCCAGTCGTGGTGAGCAACGACCCCGAACAAAGCTCGAGCGGTGGTCATGCGGCCAACGGGTGCGAAGGTGTCAGTGAAATCTACATCCTCAATGTGCGAGAATCCCTTGGCCGTCAAGCGGGCCTTGTAGCGATCCAGTGTGCCATCAAGCTTCACCTTCTTGCGAAAGACCCACTTGGCATGTACAACCTTCCGCCCAGGCAGGAGGTCGACAAGCTCATAGACACCGTGCTCACGGATGACTCTCAGCTCATCCTCACAAGCAGCACGCCACAAGTCTGCATCGTGAGCTGAGAGTGCCTCCTTCAACGTGCCTGGATCAGGCTTCGTCAAGGGAGTGCTCCGTGTGGCTAAGACACATGCCTCTGGACTCGGTCTGACCATGACAAGGCCGGTTCCGGCATCGCAAGCGACCAAGAACTCTCAGGAGACCAACTCGTGGCTGACAGGACATGCTGGATGCACCTCAGTGTAGTCTGCCTGGACACTCAAGCCAAGGGCCTTCGTGCCAGGCTTGCCACTCTGAACACTACGAGTTGGGCGCCTAGGCGCAGAGTCAGCAGTCCGCTGAGCCCTACGGGCCAATGGTCGAAGATGACCACCGGGCTCGCGGGAGTAGCCAGATGCTGAGGCGCTCACCTCAGGCTGCAGGGAAGGCTACTGAGCCAGATACGTAGGGGACATGGGTGCATGCACGAGAGTGGGTGTGTCAGAGGGGACTGACACTGGCACAGCATCAGGTGTGCCAGAGGGCACTGACGCTTGTACGAGATCAGGTGTGGCAGAGGGGACCAACACTGGCACGAGATCGGGTGTGCCAGAGGGGTCTCACACCCGCACTAGATCAGGTGTGCCGGAAGGGTCTGACACCGGCACGGGATCAGGTGTGTCAGAAGAGACTGACACCGGCATGGGATCATGTGTGCTAGAGGGGTCTGACACCAGCACGAGATCAGGTGTGCCAGAAGGGAGTGATGAGGCTACTGGACCCACAGCCACGATAGCCGGATCGTCGGTAGCCGGAGACCGGACCACAGGTGAGGAGGTCCGGACGGACCCATCCGCAGGACTAGACTCCCCCATCCGCTGGGAGGCCACACAAGTAGGAACGTGGTCGGCAGCCAGCGACAGAATACTGGACAAGTCATAGTAGGTGAGAGCCTCATAGACGAGAGCATCTCAAGACTCGACAATGCGATGGCGAGCAGGGTCCCAAAAGTGCCAGGCCTTCGACCGCAGGGAGATGCCAAGGAAGGTACACATGCGTCCCTTAGGTGAGACCTTGGACCCCTGCTGGTCCTCAGTGTACCAGACACAGGCGAGGGACCCCCAAACGCGAGCGAGACGGAGATCAGCACGATGGACGAACCACAACTCGTACGGTGTGACATGGTCTGGAAGTGGACCATGCGGCAAGCGGTTCCAGACCCACGTCATGTAGGAGAAGCCCTCAAAGGCAAAGGACTTTGGGAGACCGCACTCAGACCGCATTGCGCGAACCGCATCCTCCATGGCGTGGTTCCAACGCTCAGACACACTATTATGCTGTGGTGTAGCAGGGGTGGAAAGCTGGTGAAAGATACCCTGCTCCGGGAAAGTAGGCATCCATCTCGCCTAAGAACTCGCCACCACGATCCGAGCGGAAAGTGTGCAGGGTGTTACGAGACTGACAAGCGACAAGCTCAGCCATCACAAGCCACAGGAAGACCGCAAGTGCAGCATCGCTTTTGTGGCGGAGGCTGTAGACCCACCGCATCCGGGTGAAGTCATCGGTCAGGGTGAGAACATATCGACCCCGATCAGAAATGGACTCGACTGGGAGAGGACCGAGAAGGTCCGAGTGGACCAACTCTAGTGGGCGCAGTGCCCAGGAGGAGGAGTCAGGGTAAGAGCAGCGATGCAACTTACATTGGGTGCAAAAAAGACAGTAGGTCTTGGGGGGCTTCTCAAAAGAAGCCACGTCAAGACCGAGGGCTGGCTGAGTTCGAATGAGCTTGGACACAGTGTCAGAGCTCACATGGCAGAGGCGACGATGTGACAAGCGCTGGTGCTCAGGGGATGAAACACCAGTGACAAACACACGCACAAAAGAGAGAGGGGGAGAAGAAACAGAGGGAATGCAATGAAACACACGATATAGGTCATCAACAACAGAGGCACAAAGCACAACGGCGCGTGTGTCAAGAGTAGTCACAGTGGCAGAGTCAGCAGAGTGCTCAACTGTGAGACCCATCCTGGTGCATGCACGAACATAGAGCAGGCTAAGCTCAAGAGCAGGGACAAAGAGCACATCAGAAATGTACAAGGGGCCTGACGGACCATCAAACCGCACAACCCCAACGCCCTGCACAGGGAACAACTCACCAGACCCTGTGCGTACAGACCGAACGGACGCAACGAGACCAAGCACAACGAAGTCACTACGACGACAGGTCATGTGATGGGTGGCATCAAGGTCAATAATCCAGGTGCCACCCGGCTCACGACCAGTCGTCGACACTGAGCAACATGCCACAGAACACTCTGGCTCTGTTGGATGCTGAACAGAGGACTCAAGACAAGGACGAATAGCACGGATCTATGACTCGTCAAGCCAGTCGGTGCTGTCAGGTCCATCCTCATCGATGTCATAGTTTGCACAGCGGAAGTGGTGGCAACAATTTCTAGGTTCTTTGCTACTTGTCCATAGATCTTGGTGTCCAGCAAGACAGCATGTACACAAGAGAGAAATGTAATCTCTTGATTGATAGTACAAACTACAAAGTACAAGTATCAGTCTTCACACAGCTATGTACAGAGCATTGAGCTACCTGGCAAGGATTGTCCGAGAAGGGACAATCCTTGCTAGGCCTTCAAGGCTGTCAACGCAAGGGGACTTTGGCACTGCCACCGTCTTCAAGGTAGTCTGGCCTCCAGGTAGTCAGGCGTCCTCAACCCAGGCTGGCACAAAAGTGCCTGTCTTATAGGGGTCTTCAGAGCGAACTCTAGCAGAGTCTTGACTTGGGCGCTGTGGTAGGCACTCCAGTAGCCAAGGAGATGATGATGACAGAGAAGCTGAAGTCTGAAGCTCTTGAAGTACTGAGGTTGCTGTGTCTGAGAGAGTTGATTACCTCCTCCAAGGCTGGCACACAAGTGCCAGGCTTACAAGGGTTTAGGAGGGATCTCCAACAGTCTCCAGTTCAGAGGCGCTCCTGTGCGAAGGCGTGAAGCCCTACAAAAACGCAAGGCCTGCAAGGCCTTGTAGATGTTGCAGTTGCTATAGGACCGACTACAGGAAGAACAGCAGGAAGATGCTGTCCAAATGGAGCTGAGCGCTTGACTGGAGAGTGAACTCCACGGGGATTTGTGGATATGAAGATGTGGAGATATTGGAGATATGAAAGCCACTGCTTCATATACACGTGGCCTTGGCAAGTTGACCACCTTGAAGGAGATGCTTCCTTGTGTGTGGTGGCAACATTCACCTCTTGGCTTTGTAGGTATGAAGCTTCCTTTCAAAGGAAACTTCCTCCAGCTCTGCGATGTTACTTGCCTCTGGAATCAGCTTTGGTGAAGCTTCCTGATGAAGAAAGCTTCATCCATCTTCATGGTGAAGCTTCTTCATCAGATGGCTTCCTCCAGAAGCTATCCTTCTCCACCATTGATTCTGCTGCACAGGTTGATGAAGATCATAGATCTCTGCTGCACACCTCGTGCATGTTGGAGATGATGCAGTAGATGTTACTCTCCAACCTTGGATGCACGTAGGCTAGGTAGGATTAGGTAATCCTGCCTTATGTGCTGGTGCCACATCATGCACTACGTAGCTCCCCCTCTCATCAGAAGAGGGTATGGGCATGCGCCAACCTCGTGCGCCTGCCAATACTCCAACCCCCTTTCACCCCTTCAGGGTTAGTCGACCAGATTAACTCCGGATGTTTTTGGAGGAAATTCTCATCCGAGTCCCACTCGGTATTTTATGGAAAATTCTGAAGACCTCCAAGTGAAGAACCGACTGCGCCATATTGAACAAGTAAATCAGCGCAGTTATCGCATTATCCAACAACTCAGGACAAGGACGAATAGCACGGATCTGTGACTTGTCAAGCCAGTCGATGCTGTCAGGTCCATCCTCATCGCAAGCCAACATAGCTCCACCACAAGCATCATCACGGGCAATAGACGTAGTAACACAAGCTGTGTCGGGACCACATGGCTGTGACAACACACTCGCACCTCCCTAAGTACGAAGAGCCAGTAGCTGACGAAGCTCTGCGATCGTGCGATCTCGATGGTCCACATCACCGCTGCCGCCTGGTGAAACGGATGCGTCTGCTATAGTCGTGGTCGCGACGCGTCCAGTCCGTGTGTCACTCGAGGAAATCCGCTGAGTGTGTCTCGCCTGAAGGCCGCGCATGATCCGAGTCCAGTCAAGGGGCTGCTCACACTCTATGTAGCGGTGAGCGCCTCCACAGTTGTAGTAGTGCATAGAACGTCCGCTGCCACTACTCGCCGGCTGCTGCTGCTGCTGTCCCTTCCCACGTCGTTTCTTCCCCTTTTTCCCCTGTGCGGCCGCTACAATGCCCTGAGTGTGGCCACTCGGGATAGATGAGGAGGAGGAGGAAGCGGTGGAGGTGGGACTGGTGAGCTGGGACAGAGGTGTAGGAGGGGTCACAGTCACTACTGCAACAAGTGGACTCTGCTGATGGGCGATGCCAGCCTCATGAGCCAACGTGGCCTGCATGAAGTAGCGATGGGCCCAAGGAAGCAGCTGTAGTGACTTCGACAAATCGGAGAGAGACACACGGTCGATACTCGTAAAGAGCTTCACAAGGTCCAAATGCGCCCCCATCATGATGGTGTCGAGTGCCCACAACTGCGTCCTGCCACCTGTCCTAAGGCGCTTGTAAAGGTGCATTGCGCGGCTCCAATAGTTAGCTGCAAGCTCCGTGGGACCCTGACGGAGGGAGTGAAACTCACGTAGTCGGGTCCCCCTCGTGGCATGGGTCTCCGCAACGAGAAGTGTCAAGGCCAGCTCCCAGCCTTGAGGTGGATCTGGTTCAGTCCCGGTCCCGGCCTCACCAAGGAATGGTCAGAAGTCGACCACAGTCTCCCGCGGCATGGTGAAGAGGAGACCGCGCATCGCTCTCACTGCTGTCAAGACCTGGTGAGCGTCGTGGGTCTAGTAGTGGCTGTGGTAGTAGGGCCAAACACCCTCATAATCGGCCCACACCTGAGAAAAGGTCTCCAAACAATCAAAGCCCTCGTCACTAACATAACGGGGTGGGGGTGTCTCAAAGTCCTTCGGTCGCCGCTCTGTAGAGAGAGCGGCCTCAGGCTCGGGAGACGGTGGAAGGGGTATGGGGAGCCCACGAGTGAGGGAAATGCCACCAAAAGTGAACGCTGCTGAACGACATGGCTCATTCTGACGGCGAGAAGGCCGGAGAGTGAGAGGCTGCGACCCCAGGCGTAACTCACGGATGCGCTCCTCAAGCACACGAAGCTCGTGCTCGCGTGAGTCATCCTCAATCTCCTCCTCATCCCATGTGTCAAACTATGATGAGTGGTGTTGAGGTCGCAGCGCAGTGTAGGGTGTACACTGCTGAGCAGATGGTGCAGCTCCAATACATCCTCCAGGTGGCTGCTGTGAGGCCCCCGAAAGACCCCGCAGTAACTCCGTGATCTCCTACAACGCATCGGACTGCCGCTGCTACTGCTCGCGCATCTCGTCCTGCGACCGACGAAGCTCGTCGATCGCAAGGGACTGCAACCCTAGATTCATAACGCCTGAAGAGGAGGAAGAAGACAGGTCAACTAGCCCTTTGCCCTTGTCACAGACTGGCGCCATCACACTGCTCAGTATGGGGCCGAACGTAAAAAAATGTTGCGAACAAAAAACTGACAGCGTTTCTTGAGGATTTAAAGCGTTCTAAAAAATTGACGTTTTGACCCCAAAGTTATTGACGTCAGCACAGTCAGTGATGACGTTAGCGTTTTTTATGCTGGCGAAAAAAACGCTCGCGCCTTTCTTTTTTTAGGTCAAATAAACTTCGCGTGACTGATGGGGGTGACGTTGTCGCCCCCTCCTCGCGGTTGCGCAAGGGCTACACAGGCTTGCTCAGTGCCACGTAGGCCTACGTAGCTTCTGCGCAACTGCGCAGCACTGCTGTGTAGCAACAGTGTCGTGCAAGCCCGCCGCTGCTGCTGTGGTGGGTCTGCTGCTGCTGCGTCCGTTGCAACTGCTGTTGCGCTGCTGTAGCTGCTGCTGCCGCTACAATGCTGCTGCTGCGCTGCTACTGCTGCTCGCGGCTTCCGATGCCGTCATTCCGCGATGCCACTGCTCGCAGCCGCCGCCGCAAGCTGCTGCTGCGAACTGCTACTCCTTTTCTCTTGTGTACAGGATGGCAGCCAGACACGGCTGTTGCTGCCACTTGGTGCTGTTACAGCTCACCGGTGTGGCTGCTGGATCTTGTCAATGCTGCAGCTCCTCTTGCTACAGTGGTGGCGATTGCGTGGAGACGTTGCAGGTGCTAACGTCGGCTACGACGGGTCTCAGGATGTGGCGGCGGCGGTGACTCTCACTGCTGCTGCCGGTGCTGCGTCTCTGCGGCGCAGCTCAGCAAGAGGGGTCTCGCTGCTCTGATACCATGAGAAATTGCTAGGAAGCTTCCTAACCTTGCTGCTACTGACGTGGCGACACTGTCCAGTCAGCTAGCGCTCTAGCAAGCAAGGAGGTACAAGAAACAGCAAGGATCAGGCTAGGGAGACGTGCAAATTCTCATAAGCTCCAATAGCTTAGTAATGCAGAGAGACATGACAACTCACAAGCACACAGCATAAGTACCTGTTGCGATACACAACGGGTGATGCACGCGGCAGTGTCAGTTTGTCCTAAAACCGGCTCGAAACCACTGTTTTAGCCGTAACTCTGCGCACAGGCATCCAAACGCAACACCGTCTGAACTTAGAGATGCAAAATCTTGAGCCGGACACTACGACTAGCCACACACACAAGTCCGGCATCGATCGGTGGACAAAGAATGCAAAGCATGCAAATCGGGCTCAAGAGCCAGTCCATCGAGAAAACTCTAGTGTCCGGAGAAAAGCTGCAGAGCACCCCAGCAAGCATCCGGGACGTCGTGGCAGCCGTCTGGCAACTGCTAGTGGATGGACCCACCGGTGCTCCGGCGCCAGCTGGGCCCGCATCAGGGATCTGCATGAGCATGGACACGGCCGAGTGGTCACAGTAAGCTGTAGAAATAGACAGAAACAACTCACATCACAACCGACCTCTATCACCTTGCTGTCATGTTACCCGCGATCCTCACTTCTCATTTTTGCATAGTTGGTCTATGACTAAGTGTGGTTGCTTCATTCCATGGCTTGGTGCATTCACTCCTTCTCGTGCTTGACATAGACGTTACCCTAGAAACCTCTACCACCCACTGGTATCAGAGGAGGGAGGCCTACAACTCCCTATAACGGGAAGAGACCAATCTCTTTCCCTACTTTCAATCCTAGCCGAGTCCACTGCCGTAGTGTCTTCTCGTCCCAACTGCATTCACGTCCTGGTTGCAGTAGCCCCAGCTGTTGCATTTGTAGCAGCAGGTGCGCTCTTAGCACGCAACATCCTTTCGCTCGCATGTGTGCTTCGCTAACCACTGCTGTTTCTTTGGCAACAGCTGCAACCTACATTTCGCTGGCCATCTACATCCCTCGCAGCCCTAGTATCAGTGCTGCCACGACCCGTGGTGCATCTACACCCATGCCCTAGTCACGACCATTTGCACCAGTGCCCTCTGAAGGTTACCGCATTGGCCGTGGTGATTCTTGTAGCACCGGCACCCACATCGCACAACGGGCTCGCGTCCACACGCTCTTCGGCACCACCTGCAACCTTCATTTCTCTTAGCATCTGCACCCCTCTCAACCCTAACATCAGTGCCAACACGCCCCGTGGTGCATCTGTACCCGTGCCCTAGTCGCTGCTACCGCATTGGCCACGGTAGCTCCAATTGCAAGAGCGGTGATCGTCACAGCACTGGCACTCACATCGCTAAGCAGTCTCACACCCACATGCTCTTCAGCAGCATCTACAACACTACACATTTACATGCATCTGCACCTCTCACAGCTGCACCAATACGGCAGCAATTGGCCCGTAATGCACCTGCACCATGCTCAAACTGTGGCCACTGCATGGGCAATGTAAGAGCCAATCACATGACCAGCATTTGCAATAGAACCAGGTGCTTCTACACCACTTGCAGCTAGCACAATAGCCTGTACTACAGTCATTAGTGCATCTGCACTCACAACCCCACCGGAGCCCCGACGTTGCTGGTGGCGGCGACTGCCTTTGCGGCAACCACAGAGGCACGTGCAGTTGCACCATTCGCACATTGCCTCAGCCACAACATTCTCAACAACAGAGGTCTCAGCAGCAACAGCAACCAAGCTTACAGCTCACGTTGCATGAGCCTTTGTCCTTGCACTACCACTACCCCAGTAACTACTTCTACACAGCTTGGTGAGCAACTGCCTAACAAGGTAGCTAGGCGGCTTGCATCCTGGCTTCTCCGCCAGACACCGAGTCCATCCCCATGTCACTAACAGCCACGTGTAAGCACAACCACATTGAGGACAAGATAGCGTACTATGAGGTCAAAGCAATCACGGCTACCATCTCGGCAAGGATTACAAGCGGACCAAGGACTACAAGCGGGATCACACTGTCGAGTACATAGCATACTGTTAGTCAGCCTCAGATGTCTCGCTGACACCGTACAACGTGCCATAGGACCTCCACTGGATCCACGACTTCTTCAATCTCCTCTAAGCCCACCCGTTGCCCACAAAACACGTTGCCAGAGTCAGCGAGAAGCCCTTGGTGGGACTGCACAAACAGCCCCCACAACAGCGCATAAGTCATCCCCGTCTCGCACCTTTGCTTCCACAGCTTTCTTTGACTCTGAGCCTGTTTCATGATCACCTTCTGAAGTTATCTCTGTGTTGAAGACATCGTTGATCTCCAACGCTGATTTTGCCTCCACGTTTGCCGCAACTGCACGTGCTACTTGTGCACCCGCCAGCACTGCCGTTGACACAGATATCAAGACATAACAACAACAATAGTTGACTGGGGCCCTCTTGCTGCGGTTGTAGTCAACCTAGTCATCCATGGTGCTTCTGCAACAGACGTAGTAGCAGCAGCAATAGCAGTAGTAGTAGCCACTTCTCTCTTCAGCATAGTGCCCTCCATCTCTACGTCTACAACATTGGCCTCCTTTTCTTCATCAGCATAAAAAACCAGCCATTATGCTCTTGTCCTTTTCTCCATAGCAAAAACAGTCTCTACACTCTCAATGACTGCCCTTGCTGGTGCTGTAGGTCTTCTTGTCTCTACATCATCATGTCTCCATA
The DNA here is from genome assembly GCA_023375785.1 of Penium margaritaceum. NCBI lineage: Eukaryota > Viridiplantae > Streptophyta > Zygnematophyceae > Desmidiales > Peniaceae > Penium > Penium margaritaceum. Next base: position 24,283 of record SZWC01011242.1, read on the forward strand.
TTGAAGTTGCGATACTTCCAATCGATGAATTTTATCTCACCCTGTGCTAGACTACAGAGCATCTTGTAGCCGTCTATCGTATCATCCTTCTCTCTTTGCAAGCCTCTAATGCCATCCTCCCCAACCTCACATGCATGAACTCAGCGTGATGAGGGCATACATGATCTTCTCCTCTACTCCTCCTGTTGTTGCTTGACGTACATCCTCTCCTCAGCTGCTACAATGAAACATCCGAAGAAAAATCCTATGGTGTGGGGTGTCTTCCCCCATATCCATTGCCCTTTGCCTTGAGTAATCTCTCAGCTCATTGTTGCTCACAAAATCCTTATCCTGCAGCTCGCACTTCATCTCAATTTACTTTAAATGTGTAAACTCAAGAGCGGTTGCATCTAGCCCCCCATGAGGATACCTCCGGTCATAGATTTGTGTACACCTCTCTATGACATGGGTGAGGTAATGTGCCACAGTGCTCTCCACCACCCTTGCTCGTCAAAGCCTCGGGTATAAATCACGCGTCGTCCTTTGTGCAAACGGTTTATTTTGTGAGGTCCTTGGCCAAACAGAATGACAGTCTGTGGATGCTGCTTTCCTAGCTCCTGCGTCACTTGTATTGAATGGCATAGCATGCGCATCACCCTCTCCAGCTACCCCACTCACCATCCTCTGTTTTCCTCTCACCAACATCTGCTTCCCTCTCATCAATTATCTGCTTCCATGTCCTCTTCCTTCTGCGCTCTCATCACTTCCCTTTTTTGCCCCTTCAACTCCATTCTCCCTTAATTCTTTTTCTCTTGCTTCATTTCCTCACCCACTTCCTCCTCTACTACCACCTCTACTTCACCCTCTCCCGCATGAACCTCCTTGACACCCACATGAGTTTCTTCTACTCCCTCTTCAATAAAAACCACCGCTTGTCCATGCACAGCATTTCTAGCCATCACCTCTCCATCCTCTTCCACTCCATCTCCTCTTCCCTCACAGGTAGTCCCAAGGTCCACATCATCGCCCATAGGCATGCCTCAACCATAATCACCCTCTTCTTCACTCTCCTCCAACCATCGATGTATGAGCTTTAAGCAAGGTAGGTACGTCGATGCCCTTCTGCAGCACAATTGAGCCTTGTTCCGTCATTACTTCCTCGGTTCCAGTTGAATCTGCTTTGTTCTTTACCTGTGAGTTAGGGATGGTCAAGGAGGTTGGCAGTGCATCCTCCCCTTTCACACCCCAAAGATCCTCCCTCATTTGCCTCTTTCCAAGGTGTTCCTCCTGGCCTGCTGCTGCCAACCACCTTCTACGGATGCAAGTTATCCCTGTCATATTGCGTTTCACCCTTATGAGGTAGTAAGATTGGAAGTAACTATGACTAGGATGTGCATAGTTGTAAAGCCACTGCACCTCCAGCTCAAGCTGCTCATCCACACTTGGGTCCGAGTATGTATGGACACACTCCTCTACTACATGCTCCTCATTAATTCTCTTCTCTCCTCCCTTGTTCATGCCTTCTTCTCCTGCTCCCCCTCTCACCATTGCTAGCTGCTATGACAACCCATCATGTGTCCTCCACTCCTTGCCTGTTGTTGCTTGTTCTCCTGTCCCACGCACCATTCCTGCCTCCCACATGGCCAATGGTGCTACAACAAAGAATGTGACCATCTACGATTGCTCAAGCGGAGGTCGCACCTTGCATGGCACAATGCCGCACTTAAGTGGCCAAAACTTTTATTCTGTTGGGAAAGGTCAGCAGTCAACTCCTTCTTGTCCTGGTCAATGACTGTCTTTGCAAGGAAAAGCTAGCAAGTACCAAAAAGTAGGTCATAGCTCATGGCCGCTATCACTGCTACATCCACCTTCAATGTCAATTCACCAATCCGGATGGGAACGCCCTTGATCATGCCCCAATGATTGAACTCACTGCCATTGCGTATATGGAAGCGTGTGCTGCTTGGCTTGACCACATCCAAAAGCCCCAAGAGCCTCGCCACCATCTGCGACAGAGCTGTGGTGCTTGTCCCTACGTCCACAATCCCCTTGAACTCGTGCGGGTCAATCTAAATGGAGGTAAGACACACAGAGAAGAAAGGTGTATTCCCCCCTACCACCATTGCCTCAGCCATCGTCCTCCTATCCTCCCCTGCTACCTTCTCCATAGAAATCTCCTCCTCAACAGCTGCAATTTTTGCTGCCACCATTGCTGCTTCCTTCATCATCCCCCAAAGCCAACTCCTCAAGAACCCGCTTCTTCCCCTTCTCTTCATGCTTAACTTCTCCCCTTTGTACCTCCTTGCTAACTGTTACTACGAAAATCACCGCCAGTGCTACTCGTACTACTTCGTACCCCCCTTCTCCCCCACGAGCCCCATCACCCACAAGCAGCCCCACCAAATCCTCTCGTGTAGCTGGATAGTTCTGGATGTGATTCCACATGGTCACTTTCACTGGTATAGCCTTCATTTTCTCCCTCAATGGTAACTTTTGGCATCATAGCTGGACCTTCCTTGTATGGCCATTGGTCATTTTGCACCTAACGGTCTCGAAGTGGATGAGTCGCTCCTTGATGCACTGGACCAGCCTGGATGGCCCTTGCCTCTGCCAAGGTAAAGGGAATGTCTACCCTTCCTGGCTTGGTTGGTAGTTGATCCCTCTACACTGCAGGGTAGGAAGGCTCGGCCGATCCAACCTGCAATTCTGCTCGTTACGGGATCCGCCGGTCGAGGCAGTACTTTCATCACTCTGATAGCATAAACACATTGTTTGAGGCCAAGATTGTATTCTACAGAAGAAAACGTGCAGGTTTGGCCCAAGAACCGGGTCATTTGGTGCAAGGACAAGAATGGTACGGCCGAGCAAATTTGGGTGGTGCGCATCCGGAAAATGGACTGGAGCACCAGTTCGACCCCAACGAGGCGTAGTGACTTTCTCGCCCACTGCATCCAAAGCACCCCTGGACCCTTAGCCAATGGTACAAGGTTCATTGGGGTCCATGGGCACTTCACGATGGCGCATGGAGCTGCATTCCCAAGCAAGGGCGCTTCGGGCGGCCGTGACCTCCGCAGGCGGTGCTGCCGGCGACAGTCACGCATAGAGTATTGAAACGACCATAAATCAGCCTTTTCTCCACGGATTGAGGCGTTCTTTGGTGCGTTGGAATTCTCACAACACGTACTACATAATGCACTCCTTTTTCGAATGATTGCACCTTGGTATAGGGTTTCAAAGCGCCGAGGGGATTTCGGCTGGCTCATTGGGGTTGGTACATAAAGAAGCCTAGGGATTCTTCTAGTCATGTCAATCTTATCCAGAGACTCTGTAAACTGTCTTGTACTGATCTTTCAAGTCTAAGGATTTTTTCCTTGCCCAAATCTCCTTGTTCTCCAAGAATCTCCTTGCAAACGGCCATTCCATCCTACAAGTCTTCCCCAGTGCACCTTGGTGCAAACGCCACCGGGAGAGTCGCACGGCGGGAACCTCTGTCACTAGTAGCGGTCTTGCTGCTAGGAGAGGGTCGTCATCTCAAAGGCTGGCCCACACACCAAGGGGTCAAGGGGTAGGAGGCTTATCCCAAGGGCTCAGGGTGTGACCGTCATGCCGGGCGCCCCTTGGTTCACACTGCTACTACTAAATCTGTTGATAACAAAGATGTTGTTGCTACTAGTGTTGTCTTTGGTGTGGATGCCCCTTTCCCACATGCGTATGGCCAAATCACTTGTGCCTCACGTGCTACTACTGTAGGAGCTACTGTGGTCACTAGTGGACCTCCAAGCCGTCTAAAGATGCGTGGTCCTGCTGATGGCTCCTTTAATACTTGCGTAGAGAGAAGCAAGCCCATGCAACACCCTTGTACCAGTAGGTGTAAGCCCTACAATGATGCATGCACCTTGTGACATTCCTTGAGTTGTTGCATAGTCAGCCGATGACGGCTGGGAGACTCCTTCACAGAAGCATGCTATGTGACCTTCCTTCCTACAATTGTAGTACACTTGGGGCCTTCAATATGGAGGGGGCCCATCGAGCACTAAAGGTCACATTGGGTTCACTGAAGCTACTGGCCCCACCTGTTGCCCTTGTGAAAGTTGGAGCCTTTCCTTCCCACTTATGCTTCTAGTCACTACATCTCCTCCCACATTGGTTTCTGTTTCAAGTGCTCTTGCGTCAACTGCTCTTGTGTCTACTGCTCATGTAGTGTCTTCTACCGTTGCTGTTGTTGCTGTGGATAAGATATCTCCACCCTTTCTTTCATTGGTTCATACATTGTAGCTTGCACGCTCAGCTGCGACAGTTTGTCATATTGATAGTTGTGTATTCCACATACACGATACTCATGCTACTTTGTAGTACTGACACAAGCCTCAATGGCTGCGTTGGAATGATTGCACATGTAGTGAGAGGAGAAAGCGTAACAAAGAAATGATCCACCATCTTTGTTTCTGGATAGGTCGGTAGTGTTGTCACTAAGTATAAGATCTGGTCTGCTAACTCTCATGTGGTCTGTCCCTGGATTCAACGTAGGCAATCCAACTACCTCAAATTCCTAGCAGTCACTTCCTCATTGGTTGGCTTGAACCTTGCCTCAAACCTCATCCAAATATCCCTCATATCCACAAAACTACCCTTTGAAGCCCATTCCCTTGTAGCACCACCCGATGAAAAAGTAGGAGCCAAAATGTTTTGGACTTTCGCCAACCAGACCACTGCCGGGTGGCTATCACGTGTGTAAAGTTTTGGTTCTCCTTATGATACCATAAAGTGCATCACCATCGTTGAAAGAACCACCAGATCCCTTGCCTTCTTGCTCATCCTCCCCTCTGCTTTTCCTCTTTGTCCACACTCTTTCTCGATTCTCCTAAGGAAAGTTGTCTAAGCTCCTTGGACAAATCTTTGGCTAAGTCTTCTTTTTCAACTCTCTTGTCAATGGAATCACACTTCCCAAATCCTCAACCACTTCTTCACATGATACTAAACCTCCACTAGAACATACTCCCAATTCTGGCTGCTTACAAGAAGAGGGACGGATCCCCCGCCTAAGGCTATCACGATTGATAGGTGCCTTTGCCACTGTGAAAATCACATGAAACCACATTAACAGTTGTGCAGAGCACTTTGTTGCACTACAACATCACTTGCATGGTGTAACGCAAACGTGAGTGCACAACCCTCCCAGGTCACTGCTCGCTTTGCGGTCACCTTTTCCATTACACTCGCTTTCACATTGACTACTTTTGGTTCCAAATAGACTGATCCCATCGTAGCAGCAGCCGGCACAGCAACAGCCAAAGCACTCGCATAACCTTTGCAATGCCAATGCACCTTTGACACATCACCACCTCACTTCATCTCTAACGTCTCCTTCTCTTCTTGGGAGGTCCACTTAATGCATGGGCACAGGGGGATCACCTCCGGCAACCTGACCCCTCTCCATCCCTCCTTTTGTCCATGTTGAGTCCTCGTGCTATTCGTGCACTCATCCTTGGTGGGCGGGATGATCTCACTGATGAGTTTTAGTCATACAATGCCAACTCAACAGGCCCCAATTCAGATGACCCGGTCAGCGCCTACTCTCTCATCAAGTGTCGTACCATCATGATAGGCCATGCAACACAGAGTGTCCTCTCTGCCCATTTTAACATGTTTTCTATGCTTGCTAATGAGACTGCTAATTCCTATAGGATACCCTACTGATCTTTGATTTCGATGTTAACTATTTTTGGGTCGATGTTGTTCAACGAAAATGTTGATTAGTCGAATTAGTTAGGTACCACGTAAATAATTCTTTTGGTTGATGTTTCTAAAATTTATATCTTACAACCGGGGTTCACTCCTACCTTTCATAGAAATGTTCATTTGCCTGTTATTGTGTGTTTTGATCAATTTTTGACCATTTTTGCTCGCATCCGGCTCAAAGACCCGGGCTGTGTGCTTCAAATGAGTGATGTGCCAGTCTGACGAGGCGGATTTCCGCGAGAAAACGGAAAGCCGCCTCGTCAGACTGGCCTTGCACGACGCCGCGGCCTGAAGTGGCGGTGTCAAACAGGGTCGTTGTCGATTTTAAGGATCCGCTTTTTTCGTTCGATGAAAGTTAAAGACCCACCTTAATAACTGTATGACCCAAAACCTTGAACGAATGTAAAGATCACATAAATTGCAAATATGAAAAAATTGAATTTAAAGATCAGTAGGGTACTCAGTCTCAAACTGTTACATGACCTAGGCAAAGTAGCACCTGGGCAGCTCCCAGCTGTCCTCTCCATCGTCCACGGCCTCATCTCCGAGCTGTTTGACATCTTCAGGTTGGTCAAGGCCTTGGAGCTTGAGCGTCTTGTTGCCGTACATGTTTGAGCTGATTCTCCACAAGGTATTGGAGGTCTCAAGGAGTTAATGGGGTAGCACCTCACTAACTGGTGGATCGCGGTATAGAACAAGGACATCCATCATGCCATTGTAATTGCCGCCACCACAACACTCCCTTCCTCTTTCGCTATAGCCTCCTCCTTGCACATCTCATCCTCATCTGCTTCCTCTTCCTCCACATCTTCCCCCTCCTTGGTTACACAGGGGAAGGACAAAGGTCAAGGAAAGGGAAAAGGCGGTCAGTCTGGTGGTGGGTTCAGGTGGTGGACAAGGTGGGCACGAGGAAGGGAAGGGTCCCAACAGCTTATCCTCTTCGTCCTCCTCTCCTGGCACTATGATGTGCTTGAACTGTGATGCTACCAGGCAGTCTCTTCCCTAAAGATGTCCATCTGGCATCTACCTTGTTGGCATACTAGGCGTCTTCTTCTTGTGGCAGTGGTGGCGTGTTGCGTACCTCTACCTCCCCTGCCCCCTCTAGCGTAGCTCATCCACCTCTACCAATGCAACCGCTTCCAGCACCACTGTGGTGCCCTTTCTGCCACTCTATCCCAAGGGATGGCCTCCATCATGTGGTGGGCCTGCTTTCTACAACCCGTAGTCTGAGCCTTACAATCCACCAGCTTAGATATCACTGAGATCCTAACAACAATGTCGGTCTTCGGGGGGGTTGTCATCACATCTGACTGCCTACATACAATTGCCAATTGGAAGATACCCTCTCTTACCTCTTCCATTAGCATCACCTCTGTGATCCGTTTTGAGAGAGTATGTGCACAGGTCTGGGATCACTTGCGTGTGAGTCTGACAAGGCTTTCCGTGGTCCTGCCTCCGGTGGTGTTCAAGGATGTCTTCTTGTCGAGGTTCCATGGATTGAGGACTAGCAGTCTCATTGTTTGCCTCGTTGTCGTGCGGCTTGTGGTCCACAGTCCCAGCTGAACTCCACTACCATTGCCATCAGCCGTGCTCCTGTGTCTACGCGAGTGTCGTGGGGCTTCTGGATTCTTGACTCTGGGGCAACCTAACAGATGATGTCCTCTTATTCATTGTTCTTCTCCTTGCATCCCGTTGGCTTCAACTGCTTTGTGCGCACTGGCTCCAACCAAACATGATCACAAGGCTGCAATGGCAGAAGTGTGATCAGGCATGATGGCTAACGAGGCAAGGGCACCAAGAAAGATGCTAAGAAACTTTCAGCAACAATTCTCCCATGCCGGTTGGCAAGAGAAAATCATTGGGAGCATTCTAAGGGAATGGGCGAGCCGCGATTCCCAAGGGAAATCCACCTACAGGTCACATCACCTAGAGGAGAGCCATACATATACATACACATATTTATGTATATATACGTATGTATGTATATGTTGTACTCATATACATATATATGTATATATACAGAGAGGGGGGGGGGGGGGGGGGGGAG
>SZWC01011242.1:46201-63021 GCA_023375785.1 Penium margaritaceum
GGGAGAGATGAGAGAGCGATAGAAAGGTGTTAGGGGTGCCGAATGGGTCAAAGAGGTGCAAAGAGAGAGGAAGGAGAAGTGATGGAGGGAGGCGACAAACGGAAGAGGTGCAGGATTCCATTAATGATTCCTACCATAACTGCTTGTGTATGGGCAATGGATGGAAGAAACCGAGGGTCTTTATCTTATGGACCTTGTGGTATTAACACATGTTACAACTCTGCTTTTTTTTTCTACATCTAAAAGTATACTGGAACACCAAAAGGAGTGAGCCATTGTGTTCAATGTTTTTTCAGAAGACAATAAAGTTGAGAACTTGGGCCAGTATCATAATAATATTGAAAGATCATCTACCAAAGAACGGACACTAGGAGAACTACCATCATTTTCATATTACTCCATCGCCAATACTACATCTTAAAGAGAAATCTTTGTGTGTTGTACTTCCCATGCTCTGCATACCCATTCACAAGCAGATTTACAAGAGAAGAATCCTTTAAGATGGTCCAGAGAAAACCCACGTCATCTTGTCCAATTGCCTTGAGAGTGTGGTTGATACGACGAGGCCAACAAAGATGTCAATGGTAAAGTGAGAATGTGGATAATCCACCCAACACACTTGCCGCCACATCCAATTCTGCTGCATCTTGAAGGATTTCATTGCATGGTGGTTGGTGTTTACACCGATTTTTCATACCTTGATCTAGCATTGCCAATTCTAAAAAACTATAACCATGGAAAACATCTCCTTGTCGTGAGTGGTATCATTTATCTCCACTCCACATGAGAAGTACGCAACAAAATGTGACCCATTGTCAAATTCTTGCAAAAGGATGCAACCAATGGCCAGGTCTAATGGATCTTTTGCCATGTAAAACCCTGCACCGCTGTCATCCAAGTATAAAGATGTCACGGAGGTTAAAACCCTCTTGAAGTTTGCAATGGCCTTTTATTCTCTAGCTCCCAAACTCCAGTGAAGATCGTAATGTTTCAAGTTGGAGGGTGATGATGGCACTATAACATAGCTGAGAAAGAAGCTTTGGTTGTAGCTACAATAACTAAAGAACACTTGTACATCATTCACTTCATGCAACTATGATCACTCTCGTATGGCCCACACCTTATGTGGATCCATAAGAAAACTGCTCTCACTAATGATGTGGTCAAGGAATTCAAAATTTTCTACTGTAAATTCACACTTGCATAATTCTATCATGTTGTATCAACATTACTGGTCTACCTTTACAATTTTATTGAAAGTGGTTTTCGTAAACAAAAACTATCAGTTTCGCTCGCTATGAGCAGATTATGGCCCGTGATCCAGTTTTGAATCTTATTCTGTCTCTTGAGAAACAGAATAAGCTGATGATAATCAAAGGGAATTAGATGATACATAGAGTCCTGGATTTCACCATCGAGCCATGCTTCATTCCTAGAAAAACACAAGTAGAAAAACATTCTTCAAGATATGAACTAAAATTACACAACATCAAGTTTGTAAGAAAATTGCAGGGTTCATACTCACAACTTTCTATCGGAGTAAACGATGCTCATCAAAATCAAACAAGATCAACATGTAGATCTTGCACATATTCCACCCATGAACATGTGCAAGATGAAGAGTACGTCCGATCTCACACCCCTCTGTAGAAACGAAATCCAAAGGTACCTAAACTTAAAAATTTCTTTCCCCTTATGTGTAGTGCATCAAGGAGGCGTAGAATTTGTGGTGTCATCATCACTTTACTAGTCAGCTATTTTTTGAACTATGTTCCCACAACTATTATGTGTATATAAGGAAAGGAAATCCAATTTACATGCGTGGTTGTAAGAGTTAGAGTTGAAATAGCCACGATTAGACACCCAAGTTGGAGATGTTGGAGCTCCACCCAATGGCACAAAAGGACTCCATATTTCCCTCACTCTTAGTTACCACTTTGACTCACTGTTCCATGGTCATTTTCACTTCATATGATGCAAGAAGTGAAGTAAAGGATGATGAATATCCATTCACTTCCCTCGGAGTGTCCACCGTAGAAGTGAGTGCATTGTTGATAAAATCCACAATATTCACACCTTCGAGAAGAGGTAGAGAGCATGAAATTTCCATACCGTGGGAGAAGAGGGAGGAAATAAGCCATACCCCTTCTCCGTCCTTGATTCCCATGTTCTTTGAATAGTTGAAAAGATAGATAGAGAGAGGAAGAAACATATTCATCCGTTGTTTTTCCTCAGTTGGCGCTTCTCTATTCAAGCAATTTAACAAGTAGATCGACAAACCCAAAAGCCAAGGTCTTTCTGATGAGGAATTCAAAGAATTGAACATATGTCAGATCTCACTCATAAGGCTCATGAGCAGCTGGCTCATGATGAGAACATGGCTCATAGTGACCGATGACATCGTTCTCTTGGCTCTGAGTACTAGCTAACGACTCTAGTGCAAGCTTGCCTACACCAAGGGAATTTTGTTGTGCATGGCTGAACAATAGTTCTTTTTCACTTGAAATAATTGTACCCTTTTCAGATCATTAGAGATATAAGTGGATCTATACCAATGGTATGAAATGATTGTAATTTTTTTTTGTTATCCTTCTCTCCTCAGTTTATCTCCTCCTCCTCCTCCTCTCTCTATATCTCTCCCTCCCCCCTCTCTCTGTCCTTCAATACATCTGTTTTTGTCCCTCCCTTTTTTTTCTCTCTATCTATAATATTCAATTGGTGGCAATAAATTAACATAAGGTGATTCATATTATTAAATATTCCTTGTTGAAGGAGGTTTTTGGAAGCCCTCACCCTAATGCAAACGTTACGGTTGCTTGCTTTTTTGTGACTCAATGTCAACCAAAATTCAACAAATGGTGCGTTCAAGGAGAGCACATGAAAATCAACTTCACCTTTTTGTTAAGAAAAACCACACTAAGAATGAAAACATTTAAAATTTGGAATGGAAATGGAAAAAAACATCCTTAGCCCAAGTTTTTTTATGTTGTATAGTTGCATTGAACTATGAGTCTAGTGGTTGTCTGTGTATAGAGGAAGAGTGATGGAATATATTTTGCATTGTAACACTCCTCTTTTTTTAATATGGCTACTACGGTTGTATTTGCCTGGTCTTTAACCCTTAGGTATTCTACCAGACCGTGTTTCGTTGTTACATTGGCTTCGATCCTCAATACGTGTTTCATTCATTGAACACCATGTTTGTCCCTGAAAATGGTTAAGACACGTCACTTAAAAAAAAACCTTATTCGTAGTTATTTGTGAAGACAGAAATGAAACTTGTGTTGAACAAAAAAATCAACCATACCTCTTCGTGTTTTCCCCATTTAGCTTGAATAAAGTTGATGTTGCATCCTAGTCAAGATTTATCTCCATCTTCTTCACTGTGGACCAAAACCTTTTTTTCCTTGTTGAAAGCTTCATGTTTCTCTTTGACTTGTGATAATTACCTGTTGAACCTTTGGGAAACTGGTGGAAGTTCAGAAGCAAAAACAACGAAAGTTTTTGCTAGCTAGAGAGTTTATTTTGTGGCAAAATATTGTAACTTCAGCATTTTCTGAAGACCATTAGCAATCTTATGTAGAAATAAGGACCCTTTCAAATTGTGTAGTGTTATACACGCATGAAGATGAATAGTTTTATGTGATAACCAAATTCATGGGATAAGAGTCCTATATTGAAACACAAAAGTGCACAATTTACCAACCACCAAGTGATCAAGTAATTTAAACGTTTGTAAATTTGTAGCAAGAAAGGGCACGATGGTGAGATTTCTTTGCATTGCACTTGAAGATTCTGAGTAACATAGCCACATCAACGATATCAGAACCATCAAATGGATGTATGAACTATTTATGCAAAACATGTCTTCCAACTCCTGCGTGGATGTTTTCATTATAGCAATCTTTTCTAATGATAAAAAGAAATTTGACTTTATTTTTTAAGGAACCATGTTTGTGAGGATGTTGGTATAAATTGGTGGTCATTCATTTGGTTCCATCATTTGTTAAATCATTAATACGGGGCTGCATCAAAATCTCCCAAGTTGTCACATGACATTTTGTAGTTGTGAGTTTTGCAAATGTCAAAATGTATGGAAAAGTACAGCCTGGGATTTATTCACTTTTTGCACGTTCAAAGCTAGAGATTATCCTTTAAGTTCCTTAACAATGTATCGCTGGCATCACGGACAATGTCTTGCTGTTTGTGTTGAATTCCCCGCATAAACATTTTAATTTCATTGTTACAAATGAAAAATTGATTTCATTGAAAAAATGTTTCACGTAATCTCAATATTTGTTGCACCTTGATGATGTTTCATGGACCATCGTGAGTAACTGTTACCCATGTTTCATAAGAAAACCCATACATCATTTTGTGTTGTTGTATAATAGCAAGGTTAAGTTGGCAAGGAGGTTCTTGTCAAAGGTAATGAATCATTTTTTCAGGGAAAGTGAGATGTTAGCATGTGGTGAGATGTTAACAAGGAAATTCCTAAATAAACTATGTGGTTCAGATGTGATTATGTGGTACTATAACATCGGTCTTCACATTTATGTAAGCCACCATCGTAAGTAGGAGAAAGGAAATTCATGCCATTTATGGTGTTTGAAAGGACAAAACCACAAAAAGTTTCATTTTGAGTTTTAGAAGAACGATGTGCAAAGATAAGGCAACACTGTTATTTCTAGAAACTTTGTACATCTTACACCAAGCTATTGAAGGTAAAAGAGAAGAGAAATTTAAGAGGACCATCAACATGGAAATGTCTGAATCAAGGTTGGTGGTTATGGATGTAAAAATTCACAATGTTTTCTTTGTGCTTTTGGCTTCAACCAAATTTGACCTTGGTGTTTTGCTCAGTTAAAGGTACATGATCTTTTTATATCCTTGATTGTATTTAGGTTCTCCCATCCTTTTCTCCAATACATAGGGTGCCTTAGATGTGCCTTGAAGCGGCAAAGGATTTTTCAGCCCCTCTGCCACTGGTCACTAAGCATTAGCAAGAGTTGAAGGTCAAATTCATCGTTTGACATCATCATTATGGTAATGGATGCATGAAAGTTGTGATGTAGCCGATATAAACTTTGAAACAAACCCATTGATGTATCCTCAAATGTTCCATTTCTTGAGATGAGTTCAAGCCATCAAAATCATGAAGAGCTACCACAAGAAATCAAGATCTTGAATCATGGTTGATGGCTTGAATAGGAATGAAGTATGAATTATGAAGAAAATAACATGAAAAACACATGTTTTCCTAGTGAAAGATTAAGGTTTTCATGGGTAGAATGTTTGACATGGTTTGATCCCCCATGAGGACCAAACGTTCAAAGAAATCTTTCGTAGCTGGAGGGTGAAAAAAAGAAGAATGATTGATGGTATGTTGTGTGTTACAGTTTTTTTTCATTACTTATTCGCAAGCTAGGGTCTCTAACAACCATAAACTCCTTTGGTAATGATGATATCACCAAATTGTCATGGACTATGGCAATACATGTCTTTTTACAATCTTTTGCAGTACATGTTAAACGCTGTGGTGATGTGATGAATATTATTAATTGTTCTTAAGAGTATTTTCACAGATATGAGGTGAGAAGATGTTAGAAACATGGGTTGCTCAAAATCATTTCACCCATTAGTTGTATAAAGGGTCCGATGTACATACAAGAATAAGTTCCAATTCCGTTGGAGTGAGATGTTTTCCCAAGCTTTGGAGGTCATGGGTCTAGTTCAAGGGATGATTCCAACACTTTTAGCATGAAATGTGGTCAAGATTTATGACAAGGGTGATACAAAGCGGTGATAAAGGCTAAATTGCGGCTAGAGTTCCATCATGTAACTGCATTGAAACATCTTTCTAGGATTATTGCCTGGACATGTAGTTGATAAGGAAGTTCCCTTGCATGTGAATATGATTGTACCTCATCTATTTAGGCTAGGATTTTGTTTGGAAGGGTACTTTGATAGAGTTTAAATTCATGTTCTCTTTGCTAAATGAGACACATTGGGTCTCGTTATAAAGTTGTGATTACACAATTTCTAACTTGAGAGTCAACGTAGAGATTTGGGCTCAATTCAATGAGTCATACGGTTCTATGGATTCTGTCTGTGTAGCCTGGAACTCACTTCCACAAATACTTGGTTATGCCCAGGCTGGTCTTGGTGAGCTTCATCAACACCCTGAGGGCTTCCCTAGTTTCTATTGATGGAGTTAGAGCTAGAGTATAGCTTTGCCTCCTCATTGAGGAATTCGTTGCACCTTGTTTTGTGAGAGAACCGTTTGCCATTTGAATATTGCACTACAAGAGCGACATCCACTTTTGTCGTGGCTGACGTCAACATCGCAGAATTTGAGGGCAATAAATTCTTCAAATGGAGAAAGAAAAGGAAAATTGTGTTGATGTCAAAGATTCTCTTGAGCCATGAGGAGGGGAAGGAACCAGCTCAACGCTCTCTCTAACTTGGTGATGTTTGATTGCATCCTAGCCATCATCTACCTCTGCCTCACCAAATGGTAAAATCTCCTTTTTGTGGCATGCCCTGGCCAAAGGAGGTGTGGAAGAACCTTGATTCTACTCATGCTTCCATGTTTTATCTTATGAACATGCAGTTACATCGTCGCTTTCATGTTGTAAGGATGGATGAATGCGAATCCATAACTAACAACATCAACATGGTGAAGTCTCTCTCTAACCACATAACAAAAATGATGGACCTTGTCAAGGGGCGTATGCTCATGCTAAGCAATCTTTCTTGCATTCTTTGCATAAATTTTGATAGTTCTTTGCCTTTGACAAGGATGGCCACAAACTTGCCCTCATCAATGTGGATGTTAGCCCGCACTTTCAAGAGGAATTTTATAAGAGACGAGAGGGAGGAAGTGGATTATATTTTTCTCTTATCACCAAGTATGGTCATAGAAATGGGCTTACGTGAACTAGGGACAATCTTCAAGGAGGGATGAAGAAGGCGAATTGATGCTATTACAAAGTTCTTAGACATTGTGCACGCGAATGCTAGAAAATAAGGCAGACCTTGAAGCTAAAGTGGGACTAGGAATGCATCTTGGCGCTTTTTGTAATGTGGAAGATTAAGAGAGTGGATTTCTGACCACCAACAAGGTTACAAACATCTTTGATGACATCGTCTTGTTCTACATTATCAACACAAGAGCACCATGGCACATGATGTCTTTCCAAGAGTTTTTTTTCATCTATACTATCAGTGAACCTTGTCGCTTGTGCATGGTGGACAATCATATGCACATGGTAGTTGGGGATGGTGAGATTGTATTTTGCACTTATGTTTAGGAAAGCACGTGGAGCATCGTCTAAAGGGGGTGCTCCATGTTTTGGAGCTGGCAGGTAATCTCCTCGTTTGTTTCTCTCTCATCTAAAAAGGCATGTAGATTTGCTTCAAAGGTGATTTTTGATTCAAATGTGCTCTTGTTTTGCATTTTCTTGTAAAAGCAGACATGAAGGACGGTCTTAATTGCTTGTATGTGCTATCATAGAAGGAATATTTCTTAGCATTGGTAGCAAAGGAGGGAAAAAATTACATATGCTTGTTACACCACCAACTATGTCACCTTTGTTTTGGCACCATCACCTTTATGAAGCAAATGACCACTACTGGGACATAAAGGGGTTGAAGCACTCTAAATCACCAGCCTGTCAGATTATTTTAAAGGGAATAAAACAAGCTCTCCTTTGATTAGGGAAGGGAAAGAGGTAGTACAGCTTATTTCACTTTTTCACTTTAACTCATACAAAAACTTTACTTTGTTATGTTTATTAATGTCAAGTAAAGAAAGGTGTGGGTTTCATTGCTTGCTAGAAATGATGATTGTTTTAACACATTCTAGTTGTAAACTGCTGCTATACAGATGAGAGTGTTATGTAGTTATTCTTTATTCCCATCGATGGTGGGGGAGTACCTCTCCAACAACTTCTAGAGCTTCCTTAAGCGTTTCAAAACCAGAGGCAACATCACCCTATCTAGAACACTATAGCTAAATAGTGTGGCTAAACTTGCAAAGTTCACCATCATGGAGTTTTTATGTACCATGCTCGAAGAAGTAGAGCTCTTGCCAAACTTCAAGGCAAAGATAATCAAAACCATCGTTTAATGAATGAACCGGAAATCGACATGCCCGGTGCCATTGATGACAGACGAGGAGGAATGGATAAGGAACAACCTCACAATGGCATACTTGAAAGATTTTAGGTATGGCAAATGTTCGCGGGTGTCTAGCAATAGTCCGAAGAAGCAAGACTCCAAGTTGGTGAAGAAAGCCTTTTTGGGATATGATAACATGGAGTACCGCTTGTACATCTTCTACACGCAAGATATTTTGCCCTAAGCTCCTCTTTCTCACCATCAATGATGACCAAGTCCTCTTCTAAGAATCAATGCCAAAACGGCACATTGGTGTGCTTCAATAGGCGAGGAGTATGGTGATATCATTTAGAATGGAACTTGGACCCAAAAGGAAAATCCACAAAAAACTGATTTATTCGATCTTGGTATATCTTCATGAAAAGTGTGGTATGGATGGTAAGGTGCTCAAGTACAAAACATGGCTGGTTGCAAAGGGATATACACTCACAGAGGTTTGGATTACAAGGAAACGTTTTCACATATCTTATAGTTTGCATCCATTTGAGCGGTCCTTGTTCCTCTTGCTTTTATGGAAAAGGTGGTGTGCTAAATGTTTGTGACCTATGCACTTTTGGATGGTGACCTCAAGGAGGATGTGTACATTGTGCTACTAGAAGTATCTATGGTGAAGAGGAAGGTGTTTTGGGTGTACAAGCTTGATGCCTGGTTCGTAGGCTTTGATTGTGTGAACATCAAAGGTAACCATACAATCCTTTGGCATAATCAAGAGGTAAGCCAAGTTAACATCTTGATGTATGATGATGATCTTGTCATAGCCTCTTACTACAAGCCCCTATTCAATGATGTGATGCACACCCTTGCAATCGTATTTTACTTTTAAGACATGAGAAATATTCAACATCCCTTCACCTTAAGGTAAAGAGTGCAATTGGTAAATACAGAACTCGAAGGTGTTAAAGAGCACATATGTAAGTGACATCATCATGCGCTTCAACATGATAGGAGCATGCAAGGCGAGAACAACTCTCAAAATAAGAGCAAAGGTGAGCACAATGCCATCAAATCACAACATGCACGAAAGCATCATTGTGGTAGAAGTGTAATCCCACGTAGGAATTGGGTGCTTTATGTTTGCAGCAATTGAAATTGCTAGGAAATCACCCATGTAGCGGAAGTGTTGAGAAAGGTTTACGCTAATTGGACTGTGCTGCATTAGGAGGCAGTAGAGTGCGTGGTGCACAACATTGGAAAAACCACAAACCTCTGCTTACCTTTGAATGCAAGAACAACTCCAACCTCCTTGGTTAAAACATAATAGATTACGAAGGTGACAAAGAGGTGAGGAGGTGATCTGATGGGTTGTTCTTTCTGCTTCGAGGTGGTGTAAAAGGGTAAAGGAGCAAGAAATTTAAGAATTTTTTCCTCTCCTCCATTAAATGCATTACATTAATTTGATTGAGGTTTAGAAGCAAATAGTGTGGTTGTGTCTGATGTTAGCGAGTCTTAGGCTACACTAGATGGCTATGACCACCATTCACTTCTACAACACAATTGCCATTATTGTAAAAAACAATGTGATGATTTACGCTCAAACCAAGCAAATTGAATTGTAGTAACACTTCATCAATGGCCTCGTGGGAAAGAAAATGGTGTAAAAAAATTTCTTGCCTTCGAGAACGATCTTTGTACCCTTTCGTACAAAGTTGTTGATAGCATATTGCTTTGAGCAAATGAAGAGATAGTGTGAAATTGTGTGATTTTTTGTCTTGTTATACGACAAAATGATCGATATGAGGGTTCTTAAGTGTGAAAAACATGAGATGTCTCATATGTTTAATCTGGCTCTCTTCTTGGATAAAGGGTTTCTCACAGGTTCTAGCGCACTTCATAAAACTCAATTTGGAGCCTATCAGAGTGAGATTTGATTTCCCACAAATTGGAGGTCATGGGTTTGGTTCAGGTGATGTCACCACTATTCCCAAAAAGTAGTGAATTAAGGATAACTGGCGAGGGAGGTAGGAAGCAGAGCTCAATGCCAAAAACCTCCTCGAGGACCTGTAGGAAACTCCATTTAACTAGATTTATTTTTACAATTGAGGTAAGATGTGGTGGAAACAGAAGGTTTGTTGCATGTGAATGTGATTTCCATTAATTTTGCTAGCCTAAAAGTATGTAAGAGAGGGGAATTTTATAGAGTAGCTTTTTATTTTCTTGTATGCCTTTGAATGAGGCATGTAGTGTACTTGAGAAAGCTTTATTGGTGTAATTTCTTACTCAAGATACTATTCACACATTCACATTCCCTTGAATCAGTCATACACTTTGCAGTTCATGCCTAAGAAACATTTTACTCACTCTCATAAATACTTTTAATACATAGGCAGTTCTTCGTTAGCCTCATCACCTTCCTAAAGGTTGTTCTAGTTTCCACCATCATTCATTTTTTTAGAAATTGTTGGTGAATTTGCATATGTAACCATACATGAACTTGCATATTGATGATGGAATATCAAGTATTTATCGCTTCCTTTTTCCACGTATGTATCCTTTGCTAAACATGATTTCACAACAATGTTTCATCAAAAGTAACAAACGGAGTTTCAAATGATGTATTAGGACTATTCATTTGTTAATTTGAGTAGTAGTTGGGGAACCCTTAAAAATCATTCACGTGGTTATTAGCATAAGAACGGAGTATAAACTGTTAAAATTGTGTAAGTAAAAATAAATTGAAACGTTAAATCTTCAAAGAATAGTCTCACAACATTTCTCTGGCAAGAATGTGACTTATGCAAAGGGAAGCGAAGACATTAAAATTAATATAAAATATATTCAAAGTTGTTTTTGTTTTATACATAATGTGGTTTTGAGTATACAACTCATCTACCCAAATGAGTTTAAATGATCGCCATTTCAGGATAATGTTATGATTCAAGTAGGATAATGGATGGGTTTTTCTAAAACATAACATGAGAAAGATAAAAAAGAGGTGAGATACAAGTTGATTTAAGTTGAGGAATATTGATAACTGAAAAGAGATATGCAAGGTCTAAAGGTTGGCTTTTGACGAGATTGGTTTTTCTTATGTATTTGGACACTCGTCCAAGTATGTTGTTTCACACTTAAAAAATTCCTTCTGAATCACTTGGTGCAATAATGCTATTGCATTTAACTTATATTCTCTACAGTTATGAAGTGGGATGAATTTGTTTTATCTAGAAAGATGCATGTTATAAATTTTAAAACACTTATATTTCAATGAATAAAGTTTTTATGTTATTTTGAGAAGCTCTTTAATAACAAATTGTGTATGCATATTTTTTCATCTTTGCAGAGAATGATTTTCTCATATTTGTTTTATGCAAAACTCGTATTAAAATCGAAATATCAGATTTATAAGTGGATTATAATTGTATCAACCACGTGAACAAATAGGAGTAACTTTGCATGAATCACTAAGAATTTTTTTTGAACATGTATTTATTGAATAAATTCATCCAGCATGCGGGTTGATGCATGATATACCAAAAAAAACCTAGATATGAAGTTATTGGAGTAATATTACTTTTTTAAATATGAAGTTTATGTTTTTTGAGTTTTACAATTTTACATAACTATGTAGATGTAAGAAGTAGATGAGCATAAATTTCCCTTGGAGGAATGGGTTGGGTAAGTGCTATTTCATTCTATAATACATCCAAGTTCATTGAAAAAGAATCAAATATTATTGTGATTTTACTATTTAACGCGCTTCATTTTGGAACCGTCAACACCTAAGACCTCATAAGGGGATATAAGAAGTTCAAATCTATTTGATTGATAGGTTTGACAGGTATGATAATCTTAGCTGATTAGTTCCATAAATTGTTGTCGAAACCTCTCAAAGATGAGAAATTTTGACAAGATTTTTTTTGTTGTGGGTAAATTATAAGGTCATTATCATTCTTAGAGTCATTTGTAAGATATTTCTCTGAATTATAAATGATTGAGCAAAAATTCGGTTTTCTTCAAATATAGTTTTTAATATAGTTAGTAGGACTATGCATGGTTTCCTCAGATCTCCACGTCAATGAACTGAATCCAGGTCATGTAGTTTTTTCTCTGGTGGTCGAAGGGATTGAAACCAGTTCTTACATCTGATTGCACTTCATAACGTTTGTAAACGTACTTCAACTTCCAACGCCCCGCTACCTCTGGGCAATTGAGCTAACGGAACCTTGATGAAAACACTTTATCTTGTAAAGTGAAAAGGGGATCATTTACGAAACCAGTTATGAGATTGTTTTCTAAAATGATCGCTCGAATCTAGTGAAGGTGTGAGCGTGTATATGGATTGTTCTGTCAACATGAGGGGCGGGGGGGGGGGGGGGGGGGGGTGTGGTCACAAGAGAGGAAAATGTTGTGTCGGCGCACCATTTTCCTGAAACTTATCAGACACTGGCGGATCTGCCCTAGGTGAACGGCTGGTGGTAGGGGTCATGCCATAAAGAGTAAATGCGGTTGCACCTTTCGAGGCCCCAACAACGTTTGATTTTGACCACCTCTTTCATGCAAACGATGTGCTTTTTTTTGTCCCCCTGTGCACGTTCCACATAACTGTTCCGTTTAAAGCGGTTCAGAAAAAGATTTGAAGTTTTTTCGTTCAATCTGCTCTATTTTCAATGTTGATACATGCATGTACAAACGTTCATCATCGTTTCCTCTGCCTGACGCCTATGTTGGGATATTGAGATCGAATGATGTTGAATGTTGAAGTACATGCAAGATGTCGTCCCCGATGGAAAAGGCTGTTTCCCATCGCAAGGCGACAGCCTTTCACATTCTCTGGAAGAGTAAAATTACAACTATACACGCAGCATTGTCTTCTCAAGAAAGGGGTGGTTTGGATGTCATCACATTTCCCCCGCGACTCGGTTTTTGGTGGCCACACAATGACGTGGCACTGTTCACCAAGAGTGGTTGTGTGGTCTAGTGCGCCTGCAATCATTTCTCATCATCATAGTTGCTCCGTTGACTCTCCATAGATGCAGATTCATTTTTACTCGTTACTGCGTCGAGCGGTCCATTTCACTACGCGAACTTGTTCTGAAGTCATAGTTCGGTCGTCGGGTGAGCATTAGCGAAGTCGACGTGGCAAGAAGCTAAGCCCATGAGGAACCTCGCTCAAAAATATCTTCTGTGTGGTCGTCTAGCTAACCAAACATCCATTTGGGTTCCTTGACCGTTTTTGTGACCACTCAGAGGCCGTGTGGTGCTATCCAAACGACCCCTAAATACCGCGAGCTTCATGTCTGGCGTCAAGCTAGCGGATGTAATAATGGGCCCTTCAACCTTCCAACCTTCTACGCGGCGTCCAATTGACCTCATGGAGAATCCAAGCCGACGATCTTGTCGGCCTTGAATCCTGTGTAAGGAAATGCGACCACAAGCGTTCATTTAATGCGTGCACTGTCGAACAGGGTCCACGACAACAAATGGCACCGACGCCTCGAAAAGTGGCGGCGGCTGGGAATTGGTGAGTTGGAACAAGAATCCCACACACACATTACCAGCCGAAGAATGATAAGGTTGTTCTGACAATGAACCCAGTTGAAGAGAACAAAGATAGAGCATTTATTTGATTCATACATTTCAATAAAATAGTTGTTAAAAGTGTTCTGCTTTCCGAGAAGGTTTCACAATATAATAAACATGTAATGCTCCTTCCAGGTACCGCGGTAGCACCGCCCTAAGCGGTGTTATTCCGAGCAAAAATGAGTACTGGCAAGAGTGTCAGAGAAATGCGAATTAATCGGGTTTTCTCTAAAATACTGCTCGTACAGTTGTCAAAAAAGCCTAACGATATCAGGATGAAAGGAGAACAAAACTACGCCTCTTGGTGTCTCAATCCGCAATCTTACACACAACCCATTTTTACAAAATTATGAATCACACCAAAACAAAGCAAACTCCAAACCATCCCTTTAACTTTTTGAATCCCTGACTCTAATTATGGGCTACTCTTCCACAAAACATGAATTTATTGCTATCATTTTGAGTGCCACCTTGCCGAGTGAGAAAGTTGTGAAGGTGTTCACGTTTGTCAATATCTCTTCATTTTCTCATATATGTTCCTTCCATATTTGGATTTCAGTTTTTATTTTCATTCTTTTCATTCTTTCATCATTCAACTCGCGCAATCATGAGCCATGTGGCCAAGCTTGCCACATGTGTAGCACTCAAAACACTCTCAGATAATATTTTAATAAAAGCATTCTTGTTATCTACCATGTTTACCCGACTCAATTGATAATTTTTGGGGTGTTTAACAAGGTTGATGCACGCTATTTTCATATGGATATACGCAACACATCATGAGAGGGGGTCAATCAGGGGGTCGTGCATCATGTTTATACATGATGCACGGCCCAAAAAACAAATTATGCAAGTACCTCCATTGCTCCATCAATGCTGGTACTCCAAAGCAGTTACTGAAATGGAATTTTCAATTCTCTGAACATAAAATATGTGGCCGGAAAAGCATTGAAGTTTTAATGTGAACTCTAGCAATTGAACATTTATAACATTTCTTTTCGTGATTCTTCCCAACCATTTCAATCTTGAACTTGAAGTCTCTTTGACAATGCATCCATAAAGATTTAAGATTTTCTTAAGCCCAACACTGGTTTAATTGACAACTGATTTGGTGTTGCATACATCAACAAGTAGGTTGGGTAAGAAAGGGAAAAGAGGGTGCCCCACTTTAAGGATATGTTTCAAACATCATCAATTCATTTGATAAAATAAATACAAAAGTGATCTCTAGAGTGATATGAAGAGAATTCCGACAAAAAGAATGTGATGATGGTTTGGAGGTTGTGGCCAGGATTAGTTTTGAGTACACAAACACATCAAAGCTATTTGTTCTAAGACTTTATATTCACATGTTTTTCCAACAAACCATCATGTTAGATTCATAACCATGTAATAATCAAGCTAAAAGAACACATGCCAAGGAATAATTCCTTGTCTTCTACAAGGTCATTCCCTCTCCAACTGAATTTTATATCGTGAAAGAAACATACATAAATGAATAAAAATGTGAACTTTCTTTATGAGGTTGTCTTTCACTAGGTGACTCCATTACTTTTTCAAGTTGAAGATTACAAGTTTAGGCCATATTCCAAAATACAAAGCTTCTCAACTACCATGTGGCTTTAACCACATGAAAGTGGCAGACAAAAGTAATTTTGCACTTAAAGCAGTCACGGTGCATCTTGTTTTTCAAGGATATCATACTAGTTGCACAAAGGAAAGCTAAAATACAAAGATAAAAAAAACAAAATTCCACTTGGAGCTGGTCTAGCTACATTTGATGGTTCAATGAACCACGATGAGCTAGATTCTATTTTCTAATTTTGAAAATTGCAAATATTATCATATGTAGTTCTGATTGAAGCTACCATGATTGTTGAAAATTACAACCTTGTGAACCAATCCCTACTAGACATATTTCTATTCTCCAATGGTTCTTGTTTAGACCGTACATAAGTAAAACGTAATGTTTTTAGAGCATTTCCTTGTAGTCAAGTTGTAAAAAACCGTTAAACATTTAAAAGGTGGTTTACTTGTGTATTTTGATTGAAAACCACCTCATCATTCCTACAACTCTGTCAACATTCCATCTAAGGCCTTTGGCATCAGTTTGCAAGACAACCAATACATGTGCTTTTCTATGATGAACATGAGAGATTTCCACACAATAGATGGTTTTCTTTAACCAAGTGTTTTCATTCATTCAAAACTTGACAGTATGAAGAAAAAATTGGCCGACAAAGAAAGACCCTATATGTGACAAATGACTTCTCATATCCAGCTAAAATTGGTTTCCTAATGCATGTTCAAGGTAACATGCCAAAACAACATCATTCAATGTTCAGTACACCCCATACACATAGGAACGGCCAGTCCTTAAGTAGCATGGATTGAGATGTAAACCCTATATCTCATGTGCTAACATTCAACTGGTTCAAATGCACTATTCTAATCATATTATAATAAAACATGAACCAAAACACCAATAATGATGATGATTATTGTGAGACCCATCTATTTACATCCAATTTATGAAAAGGCATGGACTTAGAGCAGAGCCAGTTAACATGAGAGAAGATACAAAGCACTTTTCTTATAGCAACGAACATGTTCTCATGGTTTCCAGCAAATGTGTCAGAAAAGGCAAAACATTCCATACTAGTAACACAAATGTGGGGAAGTTTTAGGTTTCTACACACTAACTTAAGGATGGATACAATCTTAACGTACGTGAGACAAAGTCATAACATCTAAAAATTCAGATTCCATCAAAGAAGTGACACAAAATCAAAGCAACATATCATCACAATACTTGAATTGGCCTCTTATATTCTTTGTTAAGTATGCAATTGCGTTCTACTTCATCTGTCGATCCTACATATTCTCACTTTAATTCTAGTCATTCTTTGTCAATCAAGTAACCAAGGAAGGGATAGAAGCACATAAAATCAATGAACTTGAGAGAGAGAGAGAGAGAGAGAGAGAGAGAGAGAGAGAGAGAGAGAGAGAGAGAGAGAGAGAGAGAGAGAGAGAGAGAGAGAGAGAGAGAGAGAGAGAGAGAGAGAGAGAGAGAGGGAGAGAGAGAGAGAGAGAGAGAGAGAGAGATAGAGAGAGAGAGAGAG
>SZWC01011242.1:63328-74346 GCA_023375785.1 Penium margaritaceum
GAGAGAGAGGGAGAGAGAGAGAGAGAGAGAGAGAGAGAGAGAAAGTTTTGTAGAGAGAAAGTGATAGAGAGGGAGGGGAAGGGATAGGGAGGAGACAGATTGAAGGAGGGATAGAGAGATGAAAAAGTGGAGAGAGATAGAAAAAGAGAGAGAGGGAGAGAGAGGAAGAGAGAGAGAGATAGAGGGAGAGAGGGAGAGAGAGAGAGAGAGAGAGAGAGATCTAGCAATAGGCATGAAGTCCTTGCTAAATGGAGTGAAGGAGAACGTTTTTTAAGTAAACAGATTCCAATGTGTGGATCGGAAAGATGAATGAAAGGAGAATAGTATATTGAATACGAAGATGAGGGTCAAAGCACGCAAAGCATGAATGATGTCTGGTAGTTATCTTGGTCAAACCCAATTTATTGAGAATTGTTTGCATGTACATGAAAAACAACATACAAAACACCAAAAATGTTTCTTTCAACCAGTAGGATTATTTTGTGATGTGCTCATCATTCTAAGTGGTAACCCAAACAGTGGTAATAGCTTTTACACTAAACATTTTTTACCAAGGTGATGTATAGATTTTATATTTGTTTTATCCATGATCTCATCGACGATTTACATATACACAGATATATATAGCCAACATTGTATGTAGTTTAGCAATCATTCTTCTGTCGGATGAATAGGTGCTTAAAGATAGGTATGTTTAAAGGTTATGGTTAATGATTGCACATTGCACCAAGTGTGTTTTAACAGTGTAGTTTGAAGGTTATCGTAGGAATAGATCGGTTTGTGAAATTCACTTATCTTTTCAATGTAATCTTTATAAACATATGCATCAAAGATACTCCCTTAAACATAAAACCTTAATACATATTTGAAACGTGGGCAGTGGTGGATGGAGCTCTTTGTCCCCCCCACCTAGACGAAGGGCATGTATTATGGTGATGTAGCCGAGAGTGTGGTCGTAAGACAAAGTAAAGAACAGTGTTGTGTTGTACCTTTTATGAAACATTCAAATCAATAGTCCATTGTTTTATTGTTCCTCAGACACATTTCACACCACAATATTCGGTACATTTCACACAAGGGGGGGAGTAACGACATTGAATGAAAGGTTTCTCAGGTCATGTCCTTAACCTTGCTAAACTTGTTGGTCCCTCCTCCTCCCAGAAGGCTGTAGTGTAACTCACATATTCATGTGCTCTGCAACCTCTTCACAAAAAGCAAATAGACTCTTTAGGGGTGGTATGGCTAGTTGTGCATTGTAGACAAGCCTTAATCTAAATCATTTGTATGTGCTTATAATTCCTTGCTTGAATACACATAAATCTTAAATTCATGCACCCTAGGAACACCCTTTGCTACACAAACCTTATAAAAATTTCACTTTATGAGGAGATCAAGGAAGGGGGGAAACAGATCTATCCAAATCTCTTCCTTATTGAAATTTTGTACTTCAGTGTTGTACTACCACGTGTATTTGATGTATGTATCTTTATTTCATGTGTATAGACTATCATCATGACTGGCACACGTGCGTTGAAACATCAAGGCCTGAACATCAACGTACCTTTTCTTACCACCCCTCCAATCACAATGATCGCTCACAGTGGGTCAAGGAGTGTATCGTAGCAAAGATCACAATTTACACTTATGTATGTGTATATTATACTTTTCTTGAAATAAACTTGCCTATTTTCATATTTGCCTTTGCATACACTCTTAAATACATTAACCAAGGACACATTTGACCTGCAACTTGTGTGGGGGGTGTGGATGATAAGATGTTGCCCTCCCCTTCCTTCAATTGGGAGAGATTATATTGAGAGTGTATTTGTGACTATATCTAATGAACATGGAAAGTGAGTTTAGCATTTCCTACGAAGTGGTTTACTTCACGAGGAGATGTGGAACCTAGATATCCAACAGTTTAAATATTGATTATACCACATAACTGTTCTTAATCATGAACATTCATAACATACCCATTGAACAGTACTTTCACTAAAATTTAAGTTCAATGGAAATATCTCATTTTCATTCACTGATTGCAAGTGCATAGTAGGAGACACACACATTCAACATCGGATAAAGGAAAATCCTCAACAGCCCCTTAAGCCATTATTAAACATGTCACATGAGAGATAGTCACGATGTTTGTTAAGGGATAATCTACATGAGACCATAAGGATGGATTGTTCAATTCAACAAAAATGTGACCCGATAAGGCTCTTAAAGTCAAAATTATAAGTAAAAGTAAGTAATGTTAA
The DNA here is from genome assembly GCA_023375785.1 of Penium margaritaceum. Taxonomy (NCBI): domain Eukaryota; kingdom Viridiplantae; phylum Streptophyta; class Zygnematophyceae; order Desmidiales; family Peniaceae; genus Penium; species Penium margaritaceum. The sequence continues at coordinate 65,590 of SZWC01011242.1, forward strand.
TACATTCATGAAATAAATGATGTTTTGGATCATGTTAGGTTATCATAAAGAAAGCCTATGGTGACCATCTAATTTCTTCTACACTAAGATGTTTTTTCTTTGATACATAGTTTCACGATGTCTAATTATGGAGTAAGTTAATTGAAGTTACCAAAGACTTCAGAGCAATTTCAAGAAATCATACTTAATGGTGCTTTAATTCTTCATAGAAAAATTTGTGTTCATATGTTCTAGTTCTGTAAACTTGTTCATTTGTGTGTATTTTTGGGGTTATACATGAAAAATGATGTTTCATGAGAAACTTGCCATTAGGTTCAATGGTGAACCATTTTCTCCTAGACATTGTATGCTTATGGACAGAAATTCTCCACCAAGTCTTTGTTTGTCCTTTTACCTTTGTTTAGTTTGTATGTAAGTTTGTGTAGGATACAATACATGCAAGAGACCTATGATGACACCTTTCTTGAACACGGGATTTTTTGCAAATTAGAAAATTTGGTTGTCCATACTACTTGTTTGTACCGCACAACTGTTCCCCTTGGTGAGAGAGTGTTGTATACAGTGTACCAGGAGACTTTCTATGCCAACAACATGAAGTCTACACTTGAATGTCCTTCACAATAAAAATACAATTGTGCTTCCAATTTCTCTCTGATTATTGATAACTGGATATTTCTTTAAAGGCCTAATTGCATTTGATAACCACATCTCCACTTGTTTTTCCTTGCTATATGGAACATTAAATGCGAATCTGGATTTGGATACATCCTACAAAAATGTAGATTGTATTGGGTTAATGATTCTTTATGTTTAGGTGGTAAAGACAATAGATTTTTCACAAATACGTTTTCATGAATTCATGAAAACTACAATTTTACAAAGCTCATCAATTGAATTGTTATGATTTTTTTCAACACTTTAATGATCACATTTAGCTTTGGTTCCTAGTTCGTGTCCATGACAAACATTGAGAGTTATTTTGTACGGTATTAACGGTGTACCTACTCATCAGACTACATACCGAGATGAAAACAATTCAAGTAATTTTGTGCATTACTTTGCCTAATGTAAGAAAGTGTCTGTGGAGAGATTATAGGGGTTCAATAGAATATCTTGAAGGAAAAGTACATTTGTGTATGGTTTATTTTGTACTTTTCTTACTGCTTAAATCATCTCAAACATTTTATTTACCTTACATATATTTAATCCCCTAGCTTCATCTTTTCATGCATTTCTTGTTGAGTTTTAGAGATAAACCGCAAGGTCTAGGACCCACGCTGCTAGGATGTTTACGTGATCAGCAATGCAGCTTGTATAATAACACAGTGAGGGATGGGAACTCTGGACTGCAATCTTGATTGATACAAGGTACAAGTATGGTGCATGGAAAAACAAAGCACTCTAGGCTAGCACAACTCCTAGCCCACTGAGGGGAAGTGCATTAGACGGCCCCACAGCCTGTCGTGGCAAAGATCTTGGCACAATCTTCAACGTAACTAGCCTCTAGGGCAGCCTCCACATGGGTAGGCAGGCCAGGCCATGTCTACAAGGGCTTTAAAGGAATCTCCCCCTGAGTCTCGCTCAGAAGATTTAAAGTCAGAGGCTTGAGAAGGGCTGATTCCAAGCAAAATGCTGAGATGGATCACAACGAAGAGGAGCTTCCCTTTTTATACCTGTCAACTTTGCAATTTGACCATTTGAAAGAGAAGGTTCCTTAAGATGCTTCAGGTTTGCTTCCACTTGTGCTTTGATAAGGAGAATCTTCCTATCAAAAGAAAATTCTTATAGTAATGATTTTGCTACAAGCACCTTAAGACATTCTCGCCATCGCCTCCTCATTGGGAAAGTTTCATCAGATGTTTCGATATAGCTTTCCCTGGAGGTTGCTTGCTCTATCAACTTTTCTTTGATGGTCACCAATTGAGCTATGGTGAAGAATTAGGGCTGTTTGTCAGGCTTCTGTGAATCATTCCCTTGATTGGCTCATGTACGGACATCGACATTGGCTCCCAGCGTGAGGATGCTAATGAAGAGCAAGCTTGATATTCAAGGTGCATGTTGCGTGCCTAGTCATTTGCCATGTTCTCTGACCAATGTGGCTATATAGTGCTTCACCACAAGTAGCTCTCCTACCATGTGAAGCTAGATTTGGCATGTGGAACTCACTTGCACGTACCAGCATACTAAAGTAGACTTCACGCCCTTTAAAATTGATCATGGCTGGTTGCCAGGATATACTTATGTTGTACTTGTGATCATCCCCTGGAAAACGTGAACGTACGCTGCTACAAATAATGTGCCAATTTTGCGCATTTGGAGCTTAACACCAGCGCATTAATTTCACCACTCAACACTACCCCTCAATTGGTGCGTGTTTGATTTGAATCATATCTCTCCTGCGAGATTCTACAAAATTCCTTGAGTGACCACCAAGAAACGTTATCAAGGAAATGGAGCCCGGTGTCCTTCTTGCTGAGAATAACATCTAGAAAATACTCAACATCCGCTATTACAACCAAAGGAAGAAGAATCTCCCCTTGCCTTGGTGCCAAAATCACTTCTTGACCTTTGGTTGCATAACAACTAGCTGATTAATGCAAGCTGTCAAACAAAAAACAAATTGGTCGCGTTATAGTTATTTCAGAAAATCATTGATTGCCTTATGCAAAAGCACCTCTTAAGGTTTCTTTGGTAACAAGGTAGGTCATGATGACATTGGTCCCCATGGTGATTCCTCCTACCTTTCTACACCTCTTGAAATAGAGATTCTGCCGAGAAAGTTATTTCTAGCCCTTCTCTTCACTCTTTAGCTACTGAGGATGTACAACAGTCTACTTCCTCACTTTAGGGGACGTTAGTCTTGTTTTGAGTAATGAGTAGCTTATTTGTAGTAGTAACAACCAGATTAATGTTTCTTTATTACTAGAAAACCCCTTTTTATACGTGGTGTCCACAACTTGTCAAATAAAAGCTATGGTTCTTGGTAGAATTGTCCGCGGTGGTCGTTCTCACAATTTCCACCAAATCAGGGGCGGGATCTCAGATTTGGCGTGAGTTGGAGAGGCCACGTTTCACTTAGCTACAATTACGTGCGTGGAACATATTCTTACGGGTGGTGTTGTTGCATAGTCAAGGAGGCACTTAGCACAACTTCTGCGAATTTCTTACGTTGTCTTTTGTCCGTCACTGCTCATGTCCTGTTTGCCGCTAGTTTTGTCTTATCCTCCACTAGTTTTATTTGCTTAATGTTGCTGCCGTCTTTTTTCCCTCAGAGCATGTTATGTTTTGCTAGGGGGCCCTTCTCTTGCTCTCTCACACTTGCTCACATCAGCTACAAGGATCTTCGTTGAGTGACGGCCAGTTCTATTGTTGGTTGCTCACTCGATTGTATTCTTTCTTTCTTTCTTTTCCTCTTGTGCTCATTTGCTCCTTCATCCTCCTTGCCACAAACCTTCCAATCGTGCAGTCTCTGTAGCTGCACAAGCTGCACAAGTTGCTTTGGTGGCTCGTTATTGTGCTCATACCAATTTTTTCCTTTTCCTCTGAAGCTCATTTGATTTTTGTCAACATTTTGAACTATGCCGCAGGTTTTTGCAGTTGTGGTAGATCTCCTTTTAAAAATGATGTTGCTTACTATGATAAAATGTTTTCCAGCAAGAGGGGATGCCATTGGCTAAGGTTCTTCAGCCTAAAACGGATGTTAAGACAACTACTCTCCACTTTGCTTCCTCTGTTGCAATGCTTTTACATCTGTTGCATCAAGTTTGAGACTGCACAATTCTTCTTGTTCCTTTGAAGATGTAACATTTTGTATCAATTTGGCAAATCACTCTGCACCATCCCAAGGTTGTGGATAGCCGCGGCAGTTTGACGATCACGAATCGTTTGGTGGGGAATCTTTTGAAGAGGGAATTTTTACATGGAAAGCCTTACCCACATGGGGCATCCGCCATTGGTTTTGCCTCGTGTTTCCCAATTGGTCTTTTTTTTGTTGTGTTTCTATCATTTGCATGATGATGCTTGAAATATTTGTGTGGATACAGCAAATTTGTACCATGGCGTAGCTCGGTGTGTTTTACTTTCGCATCCCGTCCACAGCTTGAAGCTTCCGCACGTACTAGAAGACGACGTTGAAGGTGAGATCAAACTGTTGCGTACACTTGTAGAACACTTCTCTTGAGGCACTCTTTACTAGAAATAATGATGTTTAGATACTTCCTTACACATGCATTGGTTTGAAGCTGTTGTTGCAAAATTTTGAATGAATCTAATGCCGACAAATGTTGATGTTCTTCATACGGCCTTCGAGCTATGTTGAGCTTGCGAGGTCAATCGCAGACTTGTTTTTGACAAGTATCCTTATTGGCTGGTTGGAGAAAAACTCATGTCCTTTAAGAGGTTGCAAAGACACGTGACCTTCTGTGAAGCTGCGATGGCTGCCACATACTCAGCTTTTAGGAAGTTGTTTGTGATAAGGTTCTATTACTTTCTTGTCTTAGACATTGCTCCATCACCGAGCAAGCACAAAAAAACTGTTGTTCTGTACTTGTTTTTGCCCCCAAAATCTGCGTCAACATAGCACTCAATGTGAGGCAATCTGTCATTCCAAAGAGTAGGCTTGCATCCCTTGTTGTTTTAGGATAGCACAAAGCTGTTTTTAGCTCCTTGCACAATCTTTTGGTACACGTCTTGTTGCCGAATGGCAAGTTGCTCACGGCAAAATGTTTATCCTACTATGAGAAACATGCTACATGCATGAATGAGCCAAATCCGCCACGATTTTTGGTGTCGCTCCTTCCCCATCTATCCATAATGTGTCAATTGCTGTTATAAAGGAGGAGTTGGCACATGTGGATCTCGGATGTTAAATCGTTTGTAGAATTTTGACGCGTAGGTATGTTGGCTTAAATGAAGCATATGCTCTTAGTAGTTTTGTTCAATGTTCATGCCCCGGTTGTACTAAAAGCTAGGCATGAGCGACCCTTTGACTTCATCCGCCGTGGTCGTTGCTGTGGCCTTGATAAAATCTGTCGATGGCTTGATGGTGAGGAGGTTGTTGACGTAGACCAACACGAAGCAGTCTTTCTTTACCTAGAGAATTTTATAATGCAAGAAGACATAGGTGCGTGGGGTTATGGCTTAAATTCTAACAGTTGCAAGACACTTTGCAGCTTTCTATACGAAAGCAGAGGGCTATGCTTTAGTTTGTAGGGACTATTCACAAGCTTGCATCCTCTATCTCTCTTATAAAGTGAAAATTTCCAACGGCACCGATCACGGCTTAAGGCTTCCCTGAATATGTAATATGAGTGGATTTACAATCACATGGGAAAATTATGCGTAATCAACCCAGGAACAAGGTCGATCCATCAAAGATTGAGGAAGTTTCATTGGACAAAGGTTGGACCAGCCGAGGGTGAAAACAGGTGACGAAATTCATCCCCGAGGACCAACACTTGACCTTAGGAAGACCCGTCAAGGCCAAAGCATGCCTTGGGCCCTGGTAGTCAATGAATCAAGGATAAGTGAGGACCAAGGGATCTCCAAAATGGCGCCCATATGTGTTATTGATAGGAAGGGCGCCTTTGGCAGCCGTCGTTGTCGTTAATGGTGCTGCCAGTGGCAGATTGATGTGGTTCATGGAAACGGCCACATCTTGGCTTTTCCTTCACTGAATGATGGGATTCTTGGTATGTTCAAAAGCTACAAAACAAGCTATGTGATTATGGTGCAGTAACACTCATCCTAATTCCATGCAAGGCCGTGGTCGGTCCAATGACCACGAGGCCCTTAGGGTGTGTCATCATGTAGATATAGTCTAGTTTGTTGACACTTGAATAACAAGTATAGTTGACTCTCACTCTACCACATGTGTTCCCGTGCACCCCCAAGACAACCCTATGCTTCCTAAAATGCAAGATGGTGTACACCAGCCTTTTTAATGGTTGTTGTTGCCATTGGCTTGTGCTTGCAACCTATGGTTGAGGTTAGCACAATGCACACAATTCATTGCTCTTGTTGTTGTAGCTTTTTTTTTGCTTCATTCAAACGGTCATATATATTTCTCTATGCAAAAAGGTATTCTTGTCGTCTAACTGCCTTACATTGCAGTCCATCAGAGTTGCAACTACTTGCTTGATGCGAGCGGTGATGTCGCGGCTCACGAGAGCATACGTCTCAAAGAATTATTGTCCCTAAAGTTGTGTGAATCTTTCTGCCAGAAAGTGAGCCTTGAACTTGTTGATGATTCCATCAGCTTTCGTCTTAGCATGAAATATCCATTTCACTCCCACTTGACGAGAGCCAGATTGAAGCTCTCTGCAATCCTAAGCCCCTTGATCCATGAAATTATGATACTTTGTATTTAATGCTACTTTCCATTGCGTAGCATGCTTGCCTTACAAGGCTTCTTTGAGTGTTCTTAGCTCAGGCAGCAGGTGGATGGCTGAGATGAGTTGAGCGGTGTATTATGTTAAAATCCATTGGGAAGTCCTCTGCTTCCTTGTACATTTAACATGTGGGGATTGCTATGTTTGCCTTGCAGTTCTTCTTCTCTTCTTCTTGCTACAATTGTTGTCGTTGAAGGCAAGTGAGGAAGTAGGGATACCTTACAGCTCCATCATGTGGTTTACGTATCAAATGAGCACCAAGTTGCACGTTCATGGCCTTTGTTTTTTCATGAGTTGCTCAGAGCACCTCATGATTAGTCATGATGTGTTTGTCTCAGCGAGTGTGAAAGGCCACACTTGGGGCCATGAGCTGCTGATTTGCTTGATCCACATGAAGAAAGGTGATTGGCATAGTTTCTTCTTCCCCCTTTGGTAGCCTCTCCACATACAAGTTGTAGAAAATTAAAGAAGAGCAGATTCAATTGATTGTTTAGCCTTATTGGACGAGCGTGTCATGTTCTAAAAAGATATGGCATATTCTCTCGTGACAATGCAATGGGAGTCCACTTCATACAACTTTCACCCCTTCTTGCTAGGGATTTGACAAAGGAAAACCTAAGTAGCTTTATCCACCAGCTTGCGACCTCGTTCCTTGAGGATATGAGGTGAGGCCATGCACCTTATGATGTGTGGTATGGAGATGTCAAATTTGCTTTCATGTCAAAACACGAATGGTGTCATGCATGGTACAGACGTGTGTGGCTTGCGGTTGCGTACCCACACTGCTTGCTTTACTGAAAATTGCCATCACGAGTTGTTGACCTATGCACTAAGCTACATCACCTTCAGCGCCTCGCATCGTGCAATTTACTCTTTGTGTTTTTCAAATTACTTGCGATGTGTTCAAACGTAAAGAATTACTGCATAGTGTCTCTATTCTTTTGCTGAGTTACAAATTCTGTGTTGGTGCACTCACCAAGACCATCAAAATGTAGAACCTATAGTTTCTTGTTGCTTTGTCTTTTATTCATTTTGAGCCACATAACAAAGCAGGCTCATGCTTCGTCCTTCGTGTTGAGTGGATAGCTCCACACCATCCTTGTGGCAGCGTCAACAAAGAGTCAAAAGTAGTAATGCCATTTGTAGAATTTGGCAATTTGTAGAGGTCCAAATATGTTCGTATGGATGAGCTTCAGCTTTTGGGTGATGCCATCCAGCACAAGATGGAACAATTCTTTAAAGACTTCGTCATGGTTCCCAACAAGTACCAAGTTCCTAGTTGAGGCATATGATGATTTAGAGTGATGAGGAAAATTGGTTGCTAAGTCAAGATTTGGGACGTGTTGTACATTCTTGAGATCGAATTCCCTCCTCTAACTTAGACATCTGATGAAGAGGGGTTCGCCAATTTGGAGTAATGGAAAACATGTCACCTTGAAGAATCCTGAATGCGAGAGCTTTGCTACAAGTTGTCTTCTTTTATAAGGCATGATAGAGTTTAAGTTTGCAACATAAGCTCCTACAATATGGCTTGAATGCCTTTCGCAACAGCATTTCTCCTGTAGGTGATAGGCATAGACATCAATTTGTGGCAAGAACGACTTGGCCACATGAGCAACGCAACCATGTAGATAGTGCACAGAAACAAGCAAGTCTACAAGTTTAGTCTTAAGGATAAAGGAAGAAAGGCCACAGCAGAACCGTATGAAGCTTTCTAGTTAGCAAAACTTCCACAACATATGTTTCCTATAGCTAGAAAGCCTTGTCATGGGTAATGTTTAAAGTGCTTTCTTTATTGAGGTATCACACATAGATGGAGTAGACTAGCGCATCACCCTTCTTGGCTCAGATCTTGACGGCTGATCCCGTGTAGTTCAACTGCTTCTCTTTGCCTCCATCTTGCTTTTTGGCCTCTTTGTTCTTGCCATTCACAAGCTACTTCTTTTTCCTTTTTACTTTACTCTTCTCCCAATTTTCTCCACGGATTTGCTTTGAAATATGCCTGTCACAATGCTTGTTGTTTCTCCGACATCCTCTTCATGCAATGTTGCTTCAAGTACCTAACCTTTGCGTAGTAATGGCATTAATATGTAGGAATTGGCCCCCCATTCTATGTGCATCCACTACGGATGGTCGCGTTTGGTCCTGAGTGGGCAAACACCTGTGTGGATGCAAGTTTCTTCTGGGTTGACTATGATGTGAGGGTTGGGAAGTGGACATATAGATATTGAAATAGATATAGATATAGATATAGATATAGATATAGATGTAGATATAGATATAGATATAGATATAGATATAGATATAGATATTGATATAGATATAGATATAGATATAGATATAGATATAGATATAGATATAGATATAG
>SZWC01011243.1:36960-47179 GCA_023375785.1 Penium margaritaceum
TTTGTATTCCAAGAGTGCACTGCAACAACCCCGTATCCCTTCTCTCTCTTCATCACTCTATATTCCATGTTTTGAATGTCTCCCTATTTCTCCTCTACCCAACTCTATCCATCTACTTCTCTCTCTCCATCTCGATATCTCTTTTCTCTATCTCACATTATTTCTTTCTCTTTCTTTCCTCCTCTTTCTCTTTCCCTTTCTCTCCATTTCCCTCTCCTTCTCTCTCTCCATCTGTAGCATGGCAGTGCCAAGCCGACCAGTCGAAGGAGCCACCTGGCTCTAGCAGGGTCACCTGGGACTGTGGGCGGTGAGACAGGATGGATTGAGGGTCGGAGACCCTCAAGCACCATGGTTTTGGCCTAGTCGGCCAAGTATTCTGTCAAATCCACTACATTGGTATCAGAGCTTCAGGGCTCGAATCCCACGTTGGGATTATCGGAGATGCCGAGGCGGCTCTCACTCCTACTGGGGGGTGTGTAGCGTGTTAGTGCCACGCCGACCGGTCGAAGGAGCCACATGGCTCGAGCGGGGGTCAACTGGGACTGTGGCCGGTGAGACGGGATGGCTTGAGGGACCGCGGTTTTGGCCTAGTCGGCCAAGGATTCCATCAAATCCACTACACCATCTCTCTCCTTCTCTCTCTCTCTCTCTCTCTCTCTCTCTCTCTCTCTCTCTCTCTCTCTCTCTCTCTCTNGCAAGGGGACCACCGTGGCCTCATGCTGAAAGGCTGGAAAAAACTATGTCTGTTTTTGATAATGTCTCAATCTATCTTCCGATAGTATCGTTATCTCGTTTTACAGATTTCGGACAATTCAGTTCAAAATTTTGGTTATTTTATCTGGCGTTGTCCATAGCTGCGGTGATTGATTTCAATCAGAGCCTCATACAGTATGTAATGTAGATTTTTGCAGATATTTCGCTGGACTTGCAATTCTTTATGAACAGATCCTTAGGACTTGCGGAGTTTCAACCCATTTGTTTCAAAATACTTTAATTCTAGTCGGTGTGGTTCGCGAAGTATTTCATGGTGCATTTGGGAAGAAAATGCAAGTTTTGTAAAATCTTGCCAAAACCGATTCTGCAGTGGCTTCCAAAGGCGGCCGTGCACTCAGTGCATGATAAGTGCACTTTTCAACTAGTTTTGAATGCACTCGTCACATGCATTACACTGGTACACTGGGAGGCTTCTCTAGACCACATGGCGAGGACTCAAGTGAAAAACAGACCGAGATACTACTCGCGAGATAAGTATGATCGATGAATATTCAATGTAAGTAGTCGTCGAGTAGCCAGCCCATAAGTTCGATGAATACTGCTTCATGAAGCTATTTCATGGGACAAGTAGACGAACTAGACAGCGGAAGCGAGCAATGCAGTGCATAGCATGAATTCAAGATGTAATACGTATGCAGTACGGTCGGACTGTATGTCCATATCCACAGAAGATTTTCACCCGTAGGAGGGGATACAAAAAACATTGAAAATAAGGTTCACGCTGCACCAAGTGAAAATGTAAAATGATAAGATGTAAATTTTGTTTCTTCATGGAAGGNGATTCAATGTAAGTAGTCGTCGAGTAGCCAGCCCATAAGTTCGATGAATACTGCTTCATGAAGCTATTTCATGGGACAAGTAGACGAACTAGACAGCGGAAGCGAGCAATGCAGTGCATAGCATGAATTCAAGATGTAATACGTATGCAGTACGGTCGGACTGTATGTGCATATCTGGGTCCACAGAAGATTTTCACCCGTAGGAGGGGATACAAAAAACATTGAAAATAAGGTTCACGCTGCACCAAGTGAAAATGTAAAATGATAAGATGTAATTGTTATTTCTTCATGGAAGGATTGTAATGACACTTGGCGTGGCTTTAAACACACATAAAAACACATAATGTAGTAAAGAATGTGGTGACATAGTTAAGCCGAAAACTTTCCATAAATCATGCAGTAAAACATAGTGGTATGAAAGGTACTTTTTTGGCCAAAAAGGAAAAAAATAGATGTAGAAAAAGACACATGAGACAAATGAGTGCACTCAGTGTGCTCGTAGTGTACGTTTTTTACGTTCACTAATCGCACTTACATCGTACACCAGCCCCACGCATTGAAGTACCTCCTAAGAGTTTATCCTTTTTGCCATGTAGGACAAAAGGCAAACTGTGCTGGGAAACATAAGACAAATTCACACACTGAGTGCGCTCATAGTGTTCTTTAGTGTNAGTAGTCGTCGAGTAGCCAGCCCATAAGTTCGATGAATACTGCTTCATGAAGCTATTTCATGGGACAAGTAGACGAACTAGACAGCGGAAGCGAGCAATGCAGTGCATAGCATGAATTCAAGATGTAATACGTATGCAGTACGGTCGGACTGTATGTCCATATCCACAGAAGATTTTCACCCGTAGGAGGGGATACAAAAAACATTGAAAATAAGGTTCACGCTGCACCAAGTGAAAATGTAAAATGATAAGATGTAAATTTTGTTTCTTCATGGAAGGATTGTAATGACACTTGGCGTGGCTTTAAACACACATGAAAACACATAATGTAGTAAAGAATGTGGTGACATAGTTAAGCCGAAAACTTTCCATAAATCATGCAGTAAAACATAGTGGTATGAAAGGTAATTTTTTGGCCAAAAAGGAAAAAAATAGATGTAGAAAAAGACACATGAGACAAATGAGTGCACTCAGTGTGCTCGTAGTGTACGTTTTTTACGTTCACTAATCGCACTTACATCGTACACTAGCCCCACGCATTGAAGTACCTCCTAAGAGTTGATCCTTTTTGCCATGTAGGACAAAAGGCAAACTGTGCTGGGAAACATAAGACAAATTCACACACTGAGTGCGCTCATAGTGTACTTTAGTGTGGTATTGGAGCGCACCTCCCACATACACTAGCCCCACGCACTGACGTCCCTCCGAAGAAGCAAGTTTTTTGTTCATATCAGACAAGAAAGAAAATCATGCTGGAACATATGAGACAAATGAGTGCACTAAGTGTGCTCTTAGTGTACTTTCATACGGTGACTAAGCGCACTATTCACATACACTAACCCCATGCACTAAGGTCCCTCGTGAGAAGAGAATTTTGTAGCCATATAGGACAAAAGTATACTCCCGTCATGCACAATGGAAGGAGTGTAGGGGCGATTGGAAAGAAAACCCTTTGGTGAGAGCACACTCACTGTACACACACTAGAAAACTAGCGTATTAAATTTTCTCAATTAACCATACCTCCCTTTTCTCTCTCTGCAAAATTCACCACCTTTTTGCATTCTCCTCCGTGTTGCAGCCATTTATGAATAGGACCTTCATGCTATGAATATCTTTGAGGCGTATCCTCATGAGCTGTCAAATAAAAACCTTCTCCCATGGTTACATGCCTCCATTATCTGGCATTGTCTTGAGACGTCACCATCCTGTGTAAGGAATAATAAAGTGCCCTCTCAATTGGCTCGCCAAACTCCTTGCAACTCTCCTTGACCTCCTATTCACTGCCTTCTCTGCTGATCCCCACATCGTTCTCTGCTCTTGTCTTAGTTACAACCGCTACATTCCTGCCCATGCTGACCACCTGGCCCTTGTTTCCTCTCTGAAAGCCTCTTTCTTCAAAGTTCCACCATGAAGGACCCTGGTAAACTTACTCACTACCTTATCATTGACATTCATTGTGACAGCACTCCAACCTTGAATACGACACTGGAGTCACTACCGTCACGTGTCCCTCTCAAAACCTTACCACCCCAGCCTACACTGTCTTATCTCCTTCTCGAGAACTATATCCTGGACGTTTTGACTCCCTAATGTAGGAAATGGCCTACACATAGCCTGATATGGCTTACCCACTCAGAATATCTTTCTGATTTGTGGCCAATGGAAAAATCAGAGACAGGAACTGGAAGGCTAAAAAACACATCCTATAGGATGCACTGCATCCTATAGACTAGATCTTCGAGGCACTGAGAAAATCTGCGTGGAAAACTTCACTTACCCTTCATGGACCGATGGCCAAGCTGACCATCGGTCATCACAAGGCTATGGTTTCCATCTAGGATGTGGCCTCTTCAGCTGGAGATAGACAAGCTCATCCTCTGTGTTAATTTCCTCATGTGAAGATGAACTGTGTGCAAAAAAGACAGCCACACAAGAAGCCTTCAGGAAAAGATAGCTGGTGCAAGATCTAGAAGATCCTAATCCAGAACCCAATTTGTTGTGTGACATCCAGATTACCATCAATCTCTCAAAAATCTGGTTTATCATGGAAGGACCAAGCAGGTTGAGCCTTGGTAAACTTTCCTACACAGAAAATTCCAAGCAGGAGAGCTTGAAGTGAAGCATCTGAGCTATTATTTCAACAGAGCTGAAATATTCACTGAGGCACTTGACAAAGCAGGGCATGCCAACTTGGTCTTTCTTCTTGGATTAAAAACCTGCTTTACTCCCTACTGACTCAAGGGGAACACTTGTTACTATTCAGGGGTGTGTTGGAAGTTGAACAAGAGAAACCAAAGAGACACCTGGAAATCATCTAGAAAACTGGAAGTAAAGATGACTGAAGAATAATGGATTGCTGCCAGCTTTCCCCGCTCTGACATGAAAACAAAGCTGCAGGAAAATGCTCAATTTCAGACAGAGGTCACACACCTCACAGATCACTGAGATTTCAAGTGCATTGCCACCCTAGGGGTGCCATTTAACTAGCATTGAATGCATTAACACATCATACATCTTGTATTCTATTGCTTCTAATAATTTCAGCTGCTTCCATTCCTTCACTTCTCACATCTTGAGCATCCATCCACTTTTCCTGCCCTTGACTCCTGTCTGCCTTAGCAAAATCTTGCACCATGCCACCGTGTTTTTGTTGCAACTTCCAAGGCCTCTAACAAACACTTTCATCCTACACATTTCTTTGCAATACACCCAGAATTCTTTGTCCTACAATTTCTGATTCTACCTTTTGTTCTTCCAACACATGTATCGTACGTACCTTTTTCCTAGTACATGCCAATCACATCATCATGACTTCACCTACCTTCAATCAAATGGTGAAGCCCTCCTCCATGTGGCATACCAGATGCAGGACCTTGGCCACACGATTATGTCTCTAGGAATACATATTGAGCACTGTCCAGATTCCCTCCTCGTCCACCAAGGTTACTATGCCCATTCCTTGGCTAAGCCANGAACAAGAGAAACCAAAGAGACACCTGGAAATCATCTAGAAAACTGGAAGTAAAGATGAATGAAGAATAATGGATTGCTGCCAGCTTTCCCCGCTCTGACATGAAAACAAAGCTGCAGGAAAATGCTCAATTTCAGACAGAGGTCACACACCTCACAGATCACTGAGATTTCAAGTGCATTGCCACCCTAGGGGTGCCATTTAACTAGCATTGAATGCATTAACACATCATACATCTTGTATTCTATTGCTTCTAATCATTTCAGCTGCTTCCATTCCTTCACTTCTCACATCTTGAGCATCCATCCACTTTTCCTGCCCTTGACTCCTGTCTGCCTTAGCAAAATCTTGCACCATGCCACCATGTTTTTCTTGCAACTTCCAAGGCCTCTAACAAACACTTTCATCCTACACATTTCTTTGCAATACACCCAGAATTCTTTGTCCTACAATTTCTGATTCTACCTTTTGTACTTCCAACACATGTATTGTACGTACCTTTTTCCTAGTACATGCCAATCACATCATCATGACTTCACCTACCTTCAATCAAATGGTGAAGCCCTCCTCCATGTGGCATACCAGATGCAGGACCTTGGCCACACGATTATGTCTCTAGGAATACATATTGAGCACTGTCCAGATTCCCTCCTCGTCCACCAAGGTTACTATGCCCATTCCTTGGCTAAGCCAAGGAGTGCTCATCTATCATTAACCTGTCCTATCCCCTTCCTGCTATCACCTCTGAAATCCCTGGAGGCATCAAGCTCACTCCCACATTGTGCACAACAGAGGCACTGGGGATGGCATATCCATTTCTATCTTCCAATCCATCACCAGCAGTCTCATGTTTCTCGCTGTTACAACCCATACGGGCATTACCTGCACTGAGAACATGCTTTCACTGTATTTCTGTGAGTTGCGCACTGTCCACCCCTTTGTACAAAGTGTGTAGCAAAGTGTGTGACTGCAGACAAATTGTTTTTCATCTTCCATTCTGCCCATGCTGATCTTATCTTCTCGGCCGATACTGGAATGCCGCTGCTTTCGAAGTGTGCCAAAAGTGACTATACCCAGAATTAGGATGCGCAGATTCGGAATTGTTTCGTCTTTATGTTCTGTGGGCCAGCCATATTTTGGCGCATATCAATCAAAGGCTACATTGCCNTCACCTACCTTCAATCAAATGGTGAAGCCCTCCTCCATGTGGCATACCAGATGCAGGACCTTGGCCACACGATTATGTCTCTAGGAATACATATTGAGCACTGTCCAGATTCCCTCCTCGTCCACCAAGGTTACTATGCCCATTCCTTGGCTAAGCCAAGGAGTGCTCATCTATCATTAACCTGTCCTGTCCCCTTCCTGCTATCACCTCTGAAAGCCCTGGAGGCATCAAGCTCACTCCCACATTGTGCACAACAGAGGCACTGGGGATGGCATATCCATTTCTATCTTCAAATCCATCACCAGCAGTCTCATGTTTCTCGCTGTTACAACCCATACGGGCATTACCTGCGCTGAGAACATGCTTTCACTGTATTTCTGTGAGTTGCGCACTGTCCACCCCTTTGTACAAAGTGTGTAGCAAAGTGTGTGACTGCAGACAAGTTGTTTTTCATCTTCCATTCTGCCCATGCTGATCTTATCTTCTCGGCCGATACTGGAATGCCGCTGCTTTCGAAGTGTGCCAAAAGTGACTATACCCAGAATTAGGATGCGCAGATTCGGAATTGTTTCGTCTTTATGTTCTGTGGGCCAGCCATATTTTGGTGCATGTCAATCAAAGGCTACATTGCCTGTGGAACTTGCAAGGCTGAACAACTGGCCGTAAATGCAGTTCAGGCTGATGTAGTGTGGCTTTGGCGCCTGCTTCCCCACGTTTTCCTCCATACGGAAAGAGCGGCCTTGCAAGCACAAAAATCTTGTTAGCACATCAAGCCNGGCCAGCCATATTTTGGTGCATGTCAATAAAAGGCTACATTGCCTGTGGAACTTGCAAGGCTGAACAACTGGCCGTAAATGCAGTTCAGGCTGATGCAGTGTGGCTTTGGCGCCTGCTTCCCCACGTTTTCCTCCATACGGAAAGAGCGGCCTTGCAAGCACAAAAATCTTGTTAGCACATCAAGCCCATCAACGTTGAGCACGACTACATGCACAACATTGTGGATGCCAGAAACTTGGCCCTCCACGTTTTCCCCGCTCAGCTGTAGCTCATAGATTTACACATTCACCAGCCTCTACTTTCCACAGTTTTTCATGGAGTTAACCCATGGACCCTCCCCTTGCCGATACAGCCTTTAGCCCGCATCCTACTCCCTTTCTCTTGTCTTCTGGTTCATCATCCCCTTAATGATCCTTGTGCATGTGTTTCCCCGTGTTGTTGTCTGTGCAGGTCTACCGCCTCCATTGGACTGATTCCTCCCTGCTCTCCCCCACACCCATTCTTTGTGTGCTCGCTCCATGCTCTGCACTTGCCTACTCTCTGATTGCTGAGGAGTTTCAGAGTTCTGTTGATTCATCAGTCTCTGGCTATGTGGCTTCTTTCTCTGCTTCAAACGGCCTCTCTTTGCTTCGTCCTGAGCCCATGACTGTGCGTCAGGCCCGAGATGCAGCTGATGCTGCAGTCTCTGAGAAATTCATGTAGGATGAGCTTGATGCCCTCAAGGAGCATGGTGTTTTTGAACTGGTTGGACTGTCTCACGGACGCAAGGAAGTCTCAGCCCGTTGGATTTTGAAGCGCAAACTGAAATGAGATGGCTCACTGGATCTGTACAAGGCACGGGTGACTGCTAATGGATTTTCTGAGATCTCTGGGGACAAATCTGACCACACCTTTGCACCAGTTGGTAATTACACCACTGCTCGTGTCCTCCTCAGTATTTTGGCTCCACACAACTGGGATTTGAAGCAGATGGCCGTCAAATATCCATTGTTGCATGGCCGGCTTGATGAGGAGATTAAGATGGTCCAACTTCCTGTTTCACTGATGGCACAGACAAGGTCTGGCGCTTGCGCAAGGCCTTTTATGGTTGCAAACAGTTTCCTCCCTGCTGGAACGTGGAGATCACATCCACCTCTGAGAGGGGTGGCTACTGAAAAAATGCTGTTCACCCTGCGCTCTTCCTCAGCCCTCATCTGAGCCTCTTGTGGCCATCTTTCTCTTTGTGGACAACTTTCTCATTGCCTCACCCAGTCCAGCCACCGTTAATCCGGTCAAGGCGCTAAACCAGTCAGTCCACAAGATGAATGACCTCTGTCCAGCCAATTTCTTCCTTGGCATGGATCTTGAGCATGATCCTCAGTGTCGTACTCTCCACGTCCACCAGGCTGTGTATTTCTGCATTCTGGGAGAGCAAGTTTCGTCATTGCTGACTGATGTTCCCATCGCCTCCACACCCATGGCCCCAGGGGGTCCACACAATAGTAGTGCCCCATTTCATCGGACACTACTATTGAACATTGTGGAACCTGTGGCTTACCAAGATCTGTATTTTTTTAAGGATTTACATTGAAAGCTTGTTGTGGGTTTGTGTACAAACTTTGTGGCACAAGATTGTGAGGACCGAAGACAAAATGATGATGGTTTTGGCTGCTCTAGTGCACTTTCACCTGTTGTAGCAAAAGCAAATGGTTTGGCTAAATCCCTTCCATATGCATCATTGNTTAGGATTTACATTGAAAGCTTGTTGTGGGTTTGTGTACAAACTTTGTGGCACAAGATTGTGAGGACCGAGGACAAAATGATGATGGTTTTGGCTGCTCTAGTGCACTTTCACCTGTTGTAGCAAAAGCAAATGGTTTGGCTAAATCCCTTCCATATGCATCATTGCTGGGGATTGTCCCATGCAAGGAGAAGCAGCTCGTACCAGCAGCTTGCGGTGGCGGCTGCAAGCAATGGCAGTGCACAGTGGCAGTGATAGCATGCAGTGGTGGCAGCAGCGAGCACCAACAGTGACATCAACAGCCGCGAGCAACAGCAGCAGTGCAGTAGCAGCAGCAGAGGTGGCACCAGCATAGCAGCATCATTGCAGCCACNGGCTAAATCCCTTCCTTAAGCATCATTGCTGGGGATTGTCCCATGCAAGGAGAAGCAGCTCGTACCAGCAGCTTGCGGTGGCGGCTGCAAGCAATGGCAGTGCACAGTGGCAGTGATAGCATGCAGTGGTGGCAGCAGCGAGCACCAACAGTGACATCAACAGCCGCGAGCAACAGCAGCAGTGCAGTAGCAGCAGCAGAGGTGGCACCAGCATAGCAGCATCATTGCAGCCACAGCAACAAAAATAGCAACATCAGTAGCAGTAGAAGCATTGCAGCATTGGTAGCCACTACAGCAGCGCGGCAGCAGTGCAACAGCCGGAGCGGCAGCAGTCCCGCAGCATAAGCAGTCGCGGCTGCTTACTTGTGCAGCACTGCTGCTGTGCAAAAGTTGCTAGGAAGCACCACTGCTGCACAACAGTGCTGTGCAGCAGCATTTCTACGCAGCTACGCAGATGCTCTGCAACTTTGCGAAGTAGCTACGCAGGTCTACATAGCCCGTGCGCAATCGTGGGGGATGACGCGGTCACCTCCCTTCTTTAGGCAAGTGAACTTTGCTTGAGTTTAAAGAAGGGAAAAGATTGTCAGCTTGGCTACCGTAAAATAAACTTGTTCTTAATTTCACAGTTTTTGGGTCAAAACATTTAATTTTTCCATCATTTCAAACCCATACTAAAACCGTTCAGACCCATACTGAGAGACCACTTGGTTCCAGCCGGTGACAAGGGAAAGGAGTCTATTAATCCATCCGGCACCAGTCCCTGTCAGGATCTTCAAGCCCATGTACTTGGGTGATTGACGAGCTGCGACAGGTGTAGGATGAGAGCATCACCAACAAGAGCAGTTTGACTCCCTCCAGGACATCCACACCTTGTTTCAAGGCCTGTTTAGAATGTAGCAGACTCCAACTGGTACAGTCGGATTTGCATCGCAGGGGTAGCCAACTACATCCATGGGCTCTGCCAGGTAGCAGCACATTTTTAAG
>SZWC01011243.1:50239-84133 GCA_023375785.1 Penium margaritaceum
CTTGCCAATGTAGCGGCCCCGGATCAGCAACATAGCGGCTCACTTGTCCTTCAGCAAAGGCAAGGTCAGGCCGCGTCGCCACCATGGCATACATTATGCTGCCAACTGCGGACTTGTACGGTACTCCAGCCATCTCCGCCTTCTCGTCCTCCGTGCTTGGGCCCATGCTCAAGCTCAGCTCACATGTCGTTGTCATAGGTGTGCCGATGGGGTTGCACTCCTCCATGTTGTAGCGGCGGAGCACCTCCTGCACATATTTTTCTTGGCCCATCTCCAGCGTGCGTGCTTTGCGGTCCCTCTTGATGGCAATGCCAAGGTAGTACTCAAGCTCGCCCATGTCTGTCATCTTGAACCGGCCGCTAAGCTGTTGCCTCAAGCTCTTGAGCTCTCCCTCATCCGAAGACACAAGGATGAGGTCATCCACGTAGAGGACGACAATTTGGTGGAGTCCTGGCTGATTACGCACGTACACGCTGTGATCGGCCTCGCAGCGCTTGAAGCCAAGCTCACCCATGAAACATTCCATCTTGAGGTACCACATGAGCGCAGCTTGCTTCAGTCCATAGAGTGCCCTGCGAAGCCGGCACACCTTCCC
Source organism: Penium margaritaceum (assembly GCA_023375785.1). Classification (NCBI taxonomy): domain Eukaryota; kingdom Viridiplantae; phylum Streptophyta; class Zygnematophyceae; order Desmidiales; family Peniaceae; genus Penium; species Penium margaritaceum. The sequence continues at coordinate 50,835 of SZWC01011243.1, forward strand.
TTGCGACGCATCCACCCCCTCTGGCACCTCCATGTAGACTTCCTTGTCCAAGTCGCCATTGAGGAACGCGGTTTTCACGTCCATTTGGTGGATTTTGTAGTCGCGTGCCACTGCCACCGAGAGGATAGTACGGATGGAGGCAAACTTGGAAACTGGTGCAAAGGTCTCGTCGTAGTGCTTCCCTTTTCTCTGGGCATATCCTTTCGCCACCAGCTGCGCCTTGTACCGCTCCACCTTCCCCTCCTTTGTGAGCTTCTTCCGGAAGATCCACTTGGAGCCGATGATTTTCTCGCCCTCCGGCCGGTCAACTAGCTCCCAAGTGCCGTTCTCCTCGTGGGAGGCAAGCTTAGATTTTATTGCTCCCTCCCACTCAGCCCCATCCTTCCGCTGCAGTGCCTCCTTTACAGATTGAGGCTCCTCTTGCGTGAAGAAGGCTTGTGCAAACCCAGTTCAAATGCCCTTGTTGGCATCATACCTTTTTGTCCTTCTTCGCACACGGTTACTCGTGCGAGGCTCTTGAGGCGGTTGTTGTTGTTGTTGTCCCCTTTTGGCGCCATCCTCTCCAAGCGCCTGCTCTCCTTCTCTTGAAGACCTTGGAGACATCTGTTGACTCCCCGCCTCCACGTCCATCTCCGGTGCTTCAGATTCCTCATCCGAACTGGCCGGAATAAAGTCTACCACGCGCCCATCCCTCAGGCAATGCTCTCCGGTTGGTGGTGATGCGAGGATGTCACCCTCATTCACGTCCTCCGGCGTCTCTCCCTCAAGGAGTGGCATCCACTCCCCCCTCTTGGAGAGACCTGCCTCCTTGTCTGTCTAACGGCTTTTCTCGTCGAACGTGACGTCGCAACTCCGCACAATCTGCTGCCTCCTTGGGTCAAAGAGCCGATACGCCTTGTTTCCGCTCTCATATCCAAGGAAAATACACCGGCGAGTACGCGGGTCCAGCTTGCTCCGTCCCTCACGTGCCTGCACCATTGCATGTGCAACACAACCAAACGTGCGGAGGTGACCCACTGCCGGCTTCCTCCCGCTCCACACTTCTTGTGGCGTCTTCCACCCATTGCTCTCCTTGTCCTTCAGCAGCTTGGTCGGCATGAGATTCATGATGTATGCTGCTGTCCTTGCCGCCTCCGCCCAATACTGTTGTGTAAGGCCGGCGTCGCTCAACATGGATCGCACCATGTTAATGATTGTGCAATTCGCTCTCTCTACGACGCCATTCTGTTGTGGGGAGTGTGGAGTTTTTTTTTGCCACTCAATCCCCTTGCTCTTCATCCACCCAATGCACCCCGCATATTCACCGCCGTTGTCACTCCAGAACGCCTTCACCTTCAACTGTGTTTGCCGCTCCACATCAGCCACAAACTCTTGCATGCACGCAAGGACCTCACTCTTCCGCTTCATTGGGTAGAGGTAGAGTTTCCGGCTGTGGTCATCGATGAAGGTGAGGAAGTAGCGAGCTCTGCCGATGGAGCTCTCAAGCGGTCCACACACATCTGTGTGTACCATGGCCAGTTTTGCCAATGCACGCGTCCCCTTGGCGACAAACGGCTGCTGAATTGATTTGCCAATGATGCATGGCTCACACACGGTCTCCTTGGTTCCATCAAGGCCGCTGATTTGGAGACCCCGCACCACTTCCCTGTTAGCCATCTCTTTCACTGTTGGTGGAGAAATGTGGTAGAGTCAGCGGTGCCATAGGTCCAGGTCTCCTTCGTCCTTCGTTGCAAGATTGGCGGCGTTGGACCCCACCCGGCTGCTGAGGATCTTCACGCGTAGCAAGTACAAGTCCTCCTCCCACTTGGCCCGCGCAATCACCTCACCTTTGCCCTCTTGGTGGATGACGGCCTCCTTCTTTGTGAAGAGCACTTCAAGTCCCTTGTCGGTAAGGCGGCTGACGGAGAGCAAGTTCGCCCCAAAGTTGGGCATATGCAGCACATTGTAGATTGTGCTCGTGACTGGTTTTCCATCCACAATTGACTCAATGCAGACGTTACCCTCACTGGCGGCCACCTTTGTTTTTCCATTGGCCACCATCATGCGTCTTTCCGAGGCACCGTAGGTGGCAAATGCCGCCCTGTTGCATTGCGTGTGGCGGCCTGATCCGGAGTCGATGACGGTAACTCCCGGATCCTTCAAGTTGGTGGAGTTGTACGCCATAAGGGCGTGCTCATCTTTCTTCCCGCCCCGCTGCGACCGATCTGTTTTCTTCTTGGGACAGTTGCACACGTAGTGACCCTCCTTGCCACAGTTGAAGCACTCCCCCTTCTTGTCACCCTTCTTAGTGCCCTGTTTGGCACCCTTCCACTTGTCGCCTCGGCCTCCACTTTGAGGATGAACCGTGTAAGCTGAAATTGATGCCGCTGCACTCTCTCGACCGCCACATCGCATCCACTAATTGCGCACGTACTCAGCAACCTTCGGGTACTTCAGCTCGTCGGAAGGCCAGCCACCAAGGACTGTGATCATCGAACTCCAACTGTCCGGCAAGGCCAGAAGGAGGATCATAGCTTGCAACTGAGAGTCGACCTCCCAACCAATGGCCACGCACTCCGCAGCAAGCGACTCAATCTGGTGCATGATCTCCATGATGTTGTCGCCTTTGTTGGCTCGGAGGGTGACGAGCCGTTTGAAGATGAAGAGCTGATTGGCAAGGTTGCTTGACTGGTAGATGGAGCAGAGTTTTGACCATGCGTCTGCGGCTAGGGTGCATCCTTGGATGTGCCCAAGTTGTGGTGGGCATAACGCAGACACAAAGAGCGCCAACGCCTTTTTGTTGCGCTTCTTGTATGCCTCCTTCACCTCAGCCGTTGCAGTCTCCGACGGAGCAGTCTCATCACCTTTTACGAGCTCAAGCAGTCCCTTGTTGTCAAGGAAGACCTCAAACTGCCACCTCCACAAAGCAAAGCCTCTCCCATCAAACTTAAGGACAGCGCGGCTGCTCTCTTGTTCGCTGGTTGCCATGTCTTGCTGTTGGAATCTTGAAATCAAGCTGGCTTTGAACCCCTTAGAGGTGTGGTCCCATAACCCTTTGTTGACCTGAGGGTGAGTGTGCACCCTGGAGGGTCCCTAGCAGTGGCTTTTTCACACCACCAACTCTTTTTGGAGAGACTGAAACTGTGGAGGCAACTGGTTCCAAGGATGGAAAAATCTGGTGAGAGAGTGTGGCAACAGTTTTGGCCTCAATTGACTGGGAATGTACACTTGATCAAGGCTCATAAGCAGTGGAATTTTATAGCCACTGATCTAAGCTTTCCAGAACACCAAAGCATGCCAGATTTGGAGCTTCCTAGCAGATTCTATGGCTTCTAGAGTGCTCCTTGGTAGGCTGTCCTTTTCCCACCTAGGAAGGCATCCCTTCCCTCCTCTAGAAGCTTCTGCCCCTTCCTAGATTCCTCAGCTTGCTTCTAGTAGGAGGGAAGGTGTCTAGAAGACCAAGACACCTCTAGATGCCTTGTAGGACAAGTCATCCCTTCTAGAAGGTGTGCCACCTTCCTGGACCCTCACCTGGCCTTCTAGAAACTTTAAGAGGAACTCTAGCTTCTTGGCATCTATTTTCCACCTCCCTTGAGGCAGGACAGATATTCATCTTGTGGGACTTGAACCCGGGCCCCTGCCTCTATAGGTGGACACCATTAACCACTAAGCCACTACGGCTTGTCTTTTTGGTGTTCCTTTTTGGAGTCACTCCTGCCATGGTGAGGAGCATCATTCCAACAAGCAGCCCTTAGACCGGAGCCGGATCACACAAGACCTCAAGGCTGCTCACCACCTAGGCGGGTCGCGAGGTGACCGTGACAGCAGAAGAGCCTTCTACCACTCTGCGCAGCGTCGGAGGCATGGATTTAGGGGACCACACAATCAGGGAGCTTCGTCAATTGCTGGCGCTTTGCACTCAAGGAGGTGCAACTGTTTTGTCACAGTCGGGTGGTCCCCAGACAGCTTTTCCTACTATGTTCTTTTCCGTGATGATGCTTGTGAAAGAGCTCAGTCGGCTTGTGATAAGGATGGACCTGACAGTACCGACAAGATGGTCCGTGTCGTTCGTCATTGTCTCGATTCCTCTGTTGAGCGTCTAGGAGAGACAGGGTGCTCTGTGGCACATTGTTCACTGTTGATGACAGGTCGTTAGCCGAGTGGCACCTAGATGATTGACTGTAGTGCCATCCATGACATCACATGTCATCCTAGTGAATGCTTTGTGCTCGGTCCCGTTGCGTCCGTTCGGTCAGTTTGATAGGTTCTGGTCAGTCGCTGGCTGTCCATGGAATAGGGGTAGTGTGGTTTGATATTCTGTCTGGCCCCTTGTTTATTTCCGATGTGCTCTTCTTCCCTGCTCTTGAGCTCAGACTGCTGGTGCGTGCCCTAGGATGGGTCCCACTATTCAATTGTCCATTGAATCTTCCGGAGTGATTACTCTTGACACACGTGTCATAGTTCTTTGTGCCTCCATTTTTCATGACCTGTAGTCTGTGTTTCGTTGCGCTCCCTCTACTTCTTCTCACTCTCTCTCTTCTTCCTGCGTGTTTTTCACTGACGCATTGCCGCCTTTGCCATGTGAGCTGAGATACTTTGCCCAAGTTCATTCAGACTCAGCCAGCCCTTGGTCTTGACGTGGGTTCTTCAGAAACCGCCCAGGACCAGTTATCTTCTTTATGCGCAAGGTAACATGCATCACTGCACTTACCCTGGCTCCGCTTCCCGGACATTTCATCCACTAGAATCGGTCTACTCGGACCTCCTCAACCCCCTTCTGGTCAAGTCCCGCTCAGATCGGGGTCCATATGTTCTCACCCTGGCAGGTAACTTCACTCTGATGTGGTGGGTCTACAGCCTCCGCCACAAGAGCGACGCTGCCCTGGCAGTTTGCATGTGGCTGGTGATGGTTGAGCGCTAGTCTCGTCACACCTGGCCCATGTTTTGCTTTGATTGTTGTGGCGAGATCTTAGCGAACATGGTGTTCATAGCCAACCCTCTGTCCTTGCTACACCACATCAAAACGGTGTGTTTGAGTGATGGAATAGCACCATGGAGGATGCAGTCCGTACCATGTTGTCTGAGTATGTTCTTCCAGAGTCCTTTGCATGTGAGGACTTCTGCTACATGACATGGGCTTGGAACCTCCTACCGCATGTCCCTCTTCCACATCATGGAGGATGCGGTCTGCGCCATGTCGAACGAGCTCTGGTTCAGCCATCGCGCCGATCTCCATCTCACTCGCGACTCGGGATCACAAGGATGAGACCTCCTCATCGTGTCTCCTTTGATGGAATTTGTGGAGGCCAAGGCAGTCCTTCAGACTGCCTACAAGATGAAGCACCTTGGTCCTACAGCTTTTTTTCTTGGTGCTCGTCATCGACGGACACTCTCACTCCATTAGGCACGTTACACCCGCATTTTGGAGGAGCGGTTTGCTCCTCCTTGATAAAGTTTCCACAGCCTCCACATCCATCACACCCTACAGGCAAGATGCCTTGAAGGTAGATGATTTGGCACAGTCGAAGGAGACAGTAGAAATTACCTTCTACTTGCGCCTCATTGGATTTGTGAATAACTTGGCCATGACCACACGTCCCGACATTCCCTTCATCCCCTACCTCCTTGCACAGTTCATGTAGTGTCCTCAGGCAAGAGCCCTTCACTCGGCTGTGAGAGTGGCATGGTATGTACTCTCCACACGGCACCTTAGACATTGCTTTCAGCAACAATGCTTGTAGTTGATGGCTACACAGATGGTGACAGGTTCTCGAGCCCTAATGGGCGCATTCAGACAGGCTAAGTGTTCCTGATAGGTGGCACTGCTGTGTTGTGGCGCAGCGACAAGCACGGCTGCATTGAATGTAGCTCATAAGAGGATGTGTATGTTGCATTGGGGACTGGGGCTACTGAGACAATGTGGCTAGAACGTCTGTTTCGTGAGTTGTGCCAGTTTGTGCCCTGCATTGTTCTGTGCTCTGAAAACCATAGTACTCTTACCAGTGCAAAGAACTCAGGTTTGTTTTGTGCACGCACAAAGGACATTGTTGTTGAGCACCACTTTGTGCGTGATCTTGTGGAGTGACAGGTAATCTCCATCATTTAGGTTGACACAGACACGCAGCAGGCTAACTTCCTCACCAAGATACATGTGCCTGGAAAGTTCATGCTGGCCATTCGTTCTGTTGGGGTTCGCCCCTTCGGTGAGGGTGACTACATTGGGATGTGTGAGTCTGGAAAACTGAGCATCTCATTGTGTACTTATGTTCATTCTGCACATGTATAGGCATGCACACCATCGGGTCATTGGAAGTGTTGTGATATGAGCCCTCCCCTTAGGTATGTACAGCTTACTGTGACCACTCGGCTGTGCCCTTGCCCGTGCAGATCTCTGGTGCACACCCAGAAGGTGTTGGAGCATTGACAGCTTGTGACCCTACCCAATAGAGGCTGCCAGAGAACTTCCACGACGTCCTGTTGTCACCCTTGAACTCTTTAGCTAAGGACGTATAGAGAGATCAAGGAATTGGGGAGATCCCCATGAGAAACACACGCCATGGATGTGGAAGTTTTGACTTAGAAAACAAAACGAGTAACAAAAAGAGCATGTTGGATGGGGGAGCGAGCGTGTNCCGGGGGGTCAAGCCTGACTTCTCACTGTTAACTGAGAGCGCTTACTCACCAGCGTATGGCCCCAACAACCGACGCGGCGGCCCCCTAAGGATCAGCACCCGGAAATCATTGCAGCTCCTTCAAAACCAACAAGAAAACATGAGTTAGGCCAAGACATTCAGATTGTACAAGGCCTAGCCTCCTCCACATCATAGTCAGATAGTCATGAGGAGAAAACTCAGAACAACAAGCTATTCCATGGTGTATCACTAGAAAGCTTGGTGGCTGTCTGCTGAGACTGGTGCCATCAACCACAACGGTTCTGAGTGCCAGCTCCCAAGGCACAGCCATGGTCTCCTCATCCCCTTTACATGTGTGGTGAGACAAGAGTGCATTAAAAATGTGAGGGGCTAGAAACTGGACACAAATTCAACACTACCCCATGACCCGCAAGTTTGCAAGCCACATGCATCAAAGAACACACACATCAAAATGCATAAGCATGGTGGTATAGAAAGCCAAGCTAACACCATGTGCATGTCACCCAAGGTCATGGGGACATGCAAGACCAACAGCGGTAGTTGCACACTTGAGACGTTTCTGCTGAGAGCCTTGGTGAGAAATTCATCCATTTGTGACCATGTATCCAAGCGACCCGAACAATGCCAGCAAAAATGCATTCACGAACAAAATGATGCTCAACGTTGATGTGCTTGGTGCAAGTGTGGTGCATGCCATCATTCTTTGCAATGGCTTTTGTGCTTTGATTGTCACAGCACATGGTGATGCAGCAAATAGAGACGCACAGTTGCTACATAAAGTGACAAAGTTGGAAAGCCTCACCCATACCTACTCCAAGAGCCACATACTTGACCACTGCTGTGCTTTGGGCGAAACACCCTTGTTGACCACTCTTCCATGAAACAACAGTTCAACCAACCAGCAAGGCATACCTTGTTTTACTCTGTGCATCAAATCAATGTGCCTAGTAGCTGACAGTGAACCCCATCCACAACGACTGAGGGCTGTGAATGAAAGTACAGTCCTGTGCATGTCATGAAGCGCAGCCTCAAGATGAAACTCTCTAGTGTACTAGGAGAACTGCAGAGGAGTACATATCAAAGGCAAAGCCAGCACAAGTAGTGGTGGCAAGATACATCAAGGAACCGATGACCCTCAAGTAACAAGTCAGGTCAACTGTCTCCCTCAGATTTGATACGACTAGGGATTTCAGTAGCCCTTGACCAGTTGGGTTCATGGAATTGAAGGCGGAGGGGATCGCTGCCAGAAGGGGCACAGGGCACTTTCCCACACTACGAACACATTTAGCCTGGTAGACATGGAGTGTGCGGCGAAAGCGACCAAGCTCTTGCTCCATACCTAGAAAGACACGTGCCAAGATCTTTCATCATCTGTGTTGACTTTAAAAGATTTTTTACAGACTGGACAGCTGTATTTTCAGGAGAGGAAATCAAAAGATCATCCACATAGACAAGCATGGCAACGACTGGTGCAATGGGTGCGGTCAAGAACAAAGCAGGATCCACAGTTCTCCTTCGGAATCCTCCTTTCTTGAGGGTGGTGTTTATCTCCTGGTTCCGGCAGCATGGAGAGTGCTTGAGCCAATATAGTGTCTTGCACAGGTGCCACACTGAATTGGTTCCATCTGTGAACCTAGGTAGTTGGACCATGCAAATTTCCTTGTCAAGTCTGCCGTGTAGGAAAGCATTGTTGACATCCATTTGTTCCAACTCCCAATCACGCTTGGCAACAAAGCAGAGCAGAGCTCTGGCACTGGTGTATCGACGAAATTGGGAAAAAGTCTCATCAAAATCAACACATGGGACCTGAGAGAACTCCTTGGACGTGAGTCAGGCCTTGTATTGCTTGATAGTGTTCTCCGGATTCAGCTTGTGCAGGTACACCCACTTGGCTGCCACTACTTTTATTCCTGGGGGAAGGTCCACCAGCTCGTACACACCATAGTCTACGAGAGCATCAGGATCTGCTTGCATGGCCTACTCCCACAAAGTGGATTCTGTAACACTGCATGCACCGTGCTCAGTTAGTGGTTCAGGTAGGAGAGGAGAGAGNGTAGTTGGACCATGTAAATTTCCTTGTCAAGTCTTCCATGTAGGAAAGCATTGTTGACATCCATTTGTTCCAACTCCCAATCACGCTTGGCAACAAAGCAGAGCAGAGCTCTGGCACTGGTGTATCGGCGAAATTGGGAAAAAGTCTCATCAAAATCAACACATGGGACCTGAGAGAACTCCTTGGACGTGAGTCAGGCCTTGTATTGCTTGATAGTGTTCTCCGGATTCAGCTTGTGCAGGTACACCCACTTGGCTGCCACTACTTTTATTCCTGGGGGAAGGTCCACCAGCTCGTACACACCATAGTCTACGAGAGCATCAGGATCTGCTTGCATGGCTTACTCCCACAAAGTGGATTCTGTAACACTGCATGCACCGTGCTGAGTTAGTGGTTCACATAGGAGAGGAGAGAGAACGGCGGCTGCAAAGCACAAAGAAACATACCCAGCAGGGGAGAAGTCAACAGAGAAACAATACCCTTGTTCAATGAGAGAGTACCCAAGAGAGGTACTAAGATAAAACACTAACGCAGCAACGGGTAAGGCAGTAGTGGCCAGGTCAAGGGCCCGAAGGCCGGATTCATCTGAGACCACTGTTCTAGGCACTCCCCCATGGTCAACTACGGGGAGAGCAGGACTGGGGCCAGGGGGAGCAGAGGAATGAGAGTAAGAGGAGGACGTGTGGGGCTGAGAAGCCAGGGAAAGAAGCTGACCACCGCGGATGTAAAGATACACTGGTGGCAAAGTGGTGGATGAGGAGGTGTCAGGAGGGATTCGTATAAGGTCAGCAAGGGGATGCTACAGTCAGCACAGAGAGATCAGCGGAAGCAGGATAGGCCGTAGGAGGAGAACCATCTGTGGTAGAGATAGTAGGAGAGGAGAAGGGGGGCACAGAGGAGGAGCCACGTGAAGACACAACATGAGTCCACGTGATAGAGGGAGAGGGCGAGCTGGCCTCCGGGGCATGCACCAAGGGTACAGCAATAGGCCCACCACTGAGAGAGGGCCAAGAAACTCCCCCAACCCGAGGGGGAATTTCAAGAGGAGGAACAGAGGCAAGAACAGAGTGACGAATATAGCATTGAAACATGAGTTCAAAGAAAAGAGAATCACACGATTCAACCACATGACAGCACATATGGTCCCAAAAACTCCAAGCCTTTGAGAATGGAGAAAAACCAAGGAACACACAGTGCCGACCAAGAGGAGAGAGTGTTCTGTCACAATGGTCAGTAGGAAGCTAGAAGGAGGCGATAGAGTCCCAGACATGAGCAAGAAAAAGATCACCATGAAGACCAGTCCATCGTTCAAAATGAGTGACATTGTGAGGAACACGGTTCCATACCCACACCATGTAGGACATGGCTTCAAAGGCAAAGAGAGGGGACAGACTTGAGGAAGAGAGGAGGAAGTGCAGACCGTCGGCCAAGTTTCCGTTCCAACGTTCAGAAACACCATTTTGCTACGGTGTGTCTGGACCAGATGGCTCCATGCAGACTCCACGAGACTCAAGGAAACGATATGTGAGGCCAAAGAACTTACCACCACGGTCATAGTAAAAGACTCGTAGAGGAGGATGGTAGCCACACTCAGCCTGAAGCAACCAGGACTCAAGGATCTCGGTCACATGACTTTTTGCCACAGGGCAAAGGTCCTACAATAGCGAAAGGAATCGTCGGTCGGGCAGAGAACCNGCAGTAGTGGCCAGGTCAAGGGCCCGAAGGCCGGATTCATCTGAGACCACTGTTCTAGGCACTCCCCCATGGTCAACTACGGGGAGAGCAGGACTGGGGCCAGGGGGAGCAGAGGAATGAGAGTAAGAGGAGGACGTGTGGGGCTGAGAAGCCAGGGAAAGAAGCTGACCACCGCGGATGTAAAGATACACTGGTGGCAAAGTGGTGGATGAGGAGGTGTCAGGAGGGATTCGTATAAGGTCAGCAAGGGGATGCTACAGTCAGCACAGAGAGATCAGCGGAAGCAGGATAGGCCGTAGGAGGAGAACCATCTGTGGTAGAGATAGTAGGAGAGGAGAAGGGAGGCACAGAGGAGGAGCCACGTGAAGACACAACATGAGTCCACGTGATAGAGGGAGAGGGCGAGCTGGCCTCCGGGGCATGCACCAAGGGTACAGCAATAGGCCCACCACTGAGAGAGGGCCAAGAAACTCCCCCAACCCGAGGGGGAATTTCAAGAGGAGGAACAGAGGCAAGAACAGAGTGACGAATATAGCATTGAAACATGAGTTCAAAGAAAAGAGAATCACACGATTCAACCACATGACAGCACATATGGTCCCAAAAACTCCAAGCCTTTGAGAATGGAGAAAAACCAAGGAACACACAGTGCCGACCAAGAGGAGAGAGTGTTCTGTCNACCAGTCCATCGTTCAAAATGAGTGACATTGTGAGGAACACGGTTCCATACCCACACCATGTAGGACATGGCTTCAAAGGCAAAGAGAGGGGACAGACTTGAGGAAGAGAGGAGGAAGTGCAGACCGTCGGCCAAGTTTCCGTTCCAACGTTCAGAAACACCATTTTGCTACGGTGTGTCTGGACCAGATGGCTCCATGCAGACTCCACGAGACTCAAGGAAACGATATGTGAGGCCAAAGAACTTACCACCACGGTCATAGTAAAAGACTCGTAGAGGAGGATGGTAGCCACACTCAGCCTGAAGCAACCAGGACTCAAGGATCTCGGTCACATGACTTTTTGCCACAGGGCAAAGGTCCTACAATAGCGAAAGGAATCGTCGGTCGGGCAGAGAACCATAACTAGCAACCAAGACCAACTGGAAAGTCATGAGGCAAGGGACCCATGACATCAGCATGCACGAGGTCAAGGGGGTGAGACGTGGTGGACTCAGACATGGAGAAAGGGGAGTGGTGCATTTTGTCATAGGTACCGTCCAGACATATGGATGAACACAGTGGTGCAAAGGCGGCAGAGTCAAGGCCAACAGAAGGTTGGAAACGTAGAAGGTGTGTGATGGCGACTGTGCGATGTGGTATAGGTGAAAATGCAAGAGGTTATTGTGCTCGGGCGAGAGCAAGGGAGTAACATGAACTAATGTAGATGCAGTGGAAGACAAGGGAAAAGACAGAGGGACTCAAAGCAGACAATCACAGCGTAGACCAAGGTAGGTCTCATGAGAACCACACGGCCTGAGGAACAGACGAAGAAAGTGCCAATGCCATGGTAGGACAAGAATTCCGTGTCCTAGTCATCAAGGGTGGTGACCGAGAGGAGGCTGACATCGAGATCAGGCACATACAACATGTCAAGCAGGAAGAGATCTCCCCCGGAGCCGATGAAAAGGACCACGCCTACCCCCTGGACAGGGAGTAACTGAATAGACCCGGTGCGCACAAAGCGAACAAAACCGACAGGACCCAAGGATGGACCGAGCGACTAGATACCCACCATGTCCAAAACCAAAGCTGGCATGCACGCACCTACTAGATTAGGCACGGCATGCCCAATACGGACTAATTTCAAGCTATGATATCCACATGTCAAAAAAAAGGAACGAGGTTTCCACAAAAAAAGCTATGTCGTCACTGCATGGAATGCAGTGTCGGAATGCTAACGTCATCATACTCCTCAAACAATGACAAATCCCTCTTTTGAGGTGTTTGTCATTGTTCGAGGAAGGGGTTTGTGTGGGATTTGTGTGCGGGCACCTGCTGGGCCCCGCTACCGCGGGACCAAGCAGGTGCCCACGCAAAGTATTTCTTCTGCAAAGCAGGGGTGGTTTGTGTGCCATGAAAAAAGAGTTTAAATTTTGAAATGGGCGTTTTCGCTCGATCGCGATGGAGCTATGACCGTTTTTTTCTTTTCTTCCACATGTAAACCCCTACTATGATGTAGGGTTTTATGTTTTGCACGGGCTATACCTGTGCAAAACATACAAAACCCTAAATCATAATCGGGGGTTTGCACGTCGAGAAAAAAAAGGGTCATCACTCCATCGCCATCTCGCGAGGGAGTGACGATCGTGATCGAGCGACGATCACATGACCCTCGTTGACATGCTCGATCAGCGCAGCATGTGGCTGATCAAGCATGGCAAACGAGGGCCGGATACCTCGTTCCTTTTTCTAAAGAGGTGGATATGCCGTGCAAAACTTTGGACTCGCGGGTGTGCCAGCTTAATCGTTAGCGCGGTTTGGGTATCCGAGCTATTTCACCCCCCAAGAATACAAAGGCCAAATGGTACAAGGTCATGTGATGGGTAGCTTCTGAATGAATGGTCTACAAACCACCAAATACAAGGAATGAGAGCAAGACAAGACGCACACCAACAGTGTCCAAAGGGGGTGGTGACGATGGGAGGCTAAGACGATGGGGGTACGTGCTGAACTGTCAGACCTCGATCCAAGGGAAATCATCAGGCAATGCTCCTTAAACGCACCCCGACGCACCACAAAGGGCTCCATCCGACCAACAAACAAGAGAACGACACTGGCCAGTCACACACTCACCTACATGAGAACAAAGCTATAGAAGCTCGGTGAGGCAACACTCCAAGACGCGCTCCTCATCACGATGGTCGGAACGGAAATCAGAAGAGAGTGTGTCTGTGAAGTGGCCACCGTCACGACGCCAAACTGGCGTAGTGTAGTTCATGGATGGAGGTCCATAGTANCAGAAAACAGGTATATTTTCTGATTGGCTTAGAAACTCAGTGACAAGCTCTACAGAGTTGGGGGGAAGCTATAATTTGGAGGGGTCTCCCATTGTTGCTTATTCTTGTTTCTTAATCAGTCATTTCAAGTTCTCAGCTGCTTTCTGGCGCTAACACTGGCGTACCCATCTCTGAGTAACAAACCAAGAGCACCCAGACTTAGACTATAGAATGGCAGACTGAGGGGGGCAGCACACTAAGCAACGAGCGTGAAAGCCCACACGCTGCATCGACAATGCAGCTGCCCCAACCTGCACATTAGAGCAGTTTCTAGCTTGGTATCAGAGCCAGAGCACAGCAACAGCAGCAGACAACTGGTGTACGGGCTCCTGACTACGTTGGCAAACCCCCATACGTGTCAGTGCAGGGTAAATGCTGCCGGGTTTTTCCCGACAGCATTGTCCCGCCAGGTGACAGCATCAGATTTTTTTCCCACAGCCACTGGGCCAAGAAAAATGCTGCCACATTTTTTCAGCAGCACTGACCCCCACGTGTGACACGAGGAGGTGAGTAAGGCCATCGGCGCCAAGTGAGTTCTCAAGCGAAAGTGGAAGCCAGACGGGTCCCAGGATAAGTACAAGGCCCGTCTCACAGCCAAGGGGTTTGCTCAGGTCCCTTCGATTGCCTATGACCAGATCTTTGCCTCGGTCAGTCGGTTCTCCACCAGCCGAGCGTTGTTGAGCCTGGTTGCCCTGCACGGGTGGGAACTGCATCAGATGGATGTGAGCAACGCCTTCCTCCATGGCTCACCGGAGGACAAGGGGCTCTACATGGTGCAGCCTCCAAGCTTTGACGACGGCTCTGGCAAAGTGTGGAAGCTGTGAAAGGCCCTCTATGGCATGGAGCAGTCACCGCGCTTTTGGAACCAGGAGATCATCCGTACGCTTCTTAGCGATGGCCTCCTCCGCAGTTCTGTCAACCCTGCGCTATTCATCATTCCACGAGGTAAGACTCTCNAGGGGGTTTGCACGTCGAGAAAAAAAAGGGTCATCACTCCATCGCCATCTCGCGAGGGAGTGACGATCGTGATCGAGCGACGATCACATGACCCTCGTTGACATGCTCGATCAGCGCAGCATGTGGCTGATCAAGCATGGCAAACGAGGGCCGGATACCTCGTTCCTTTTTCTAAAGAGGTGGATATGCCGTGTAAAACTTTGGACTCGCGGGTGTGCCAGCTTAATCGTTAGCGCGGTTTGGGTATCCGAGCTATTTCACCCCCCAAGAATACAAAGGCCAAATGGTACAAGGTCATGTGATGGGTAGCTTCTGAATGAATGGTCTACAAACCACCAAATACAAGGACTGAGAGCAAGACAAGACGCACACCAACAGTGTCCAAAGGGGGTGGTGACGATGGGAGGCTAAGACGATGGGGGTACGTGCTGAACTGTCAGACCTCGATCCAAGGGAAATCATCAGGCAATGCTCCTTAAACGCACCCCGACGCACCACAAAGGGCTCCATCCGACCAACAAACAAGAGAACGACACTGGCCAGTCACACACTCACCTACATGAGAACAAAGCTATAGAAGCTCGGTGAGGCAACACTCCAAGACGCGCTCCTCATCACGATGGTCGGAACGGAAATCAGAAGAGAGTGTGTCTGTGAAGTGGCCACCGTCACGACGCCAAACTGGCGTAGTGTAGTTCATGGATGGAGGTCCATAGTAGAGAGGACCAGACGCCGGAAGCACCCAGCCCCAGGAACTGGATTAGGTAGGCGGCTCCTGGAGGGGTTCCATGGTGCTGCTAAGGGTGGAGGCAGAGGATGAGAAAGAGAAAAACTCTTGGCAACGATACTGGTAGAAAGAGAAAAACTGACACCCGTAAGCAAAAAAGCATGTAAGAACCAGTGAGCGCACACCGGCATCGAGCATCATGCCGAGCGAGCATGCACCGCCAACCAGGGGTCGAGCCCGACCTCTCGGAATAAACCGAGGGTGGCTACTCACTAGTGCATAGCCAACGACCGACATTATGCCCCCCTATGGATCAGCACCCGGGTATAACTGCATCTCCCCAAAAACCCAGAAGCAAAAAACACGAGGCAGACAAAGGCAGTCAGAGTGTACGAGGCCTAGCCTCTTTCACATCCTAGCAAGAGAGTCATGAGGAGAATGTTGGTTTTTCACGCATCTCTCACTTGTACTCTGTTTTGTCCTCCCGGCTTTTGAACATCGGCGTGCACATGACTGACGGCGAGACACAGCACTGCTAGAGTGTCGTCTGGTGGAGCCGATGCACGCTGAGGTCTACACGCAGTTTGCTGGAGCCTCCTCCCTCCAACGTGCTCAGCTCCATCGGCACACCTCCTTGGTAGTCATGCCACCGGCAGTCACTGTTGCTGCATATGCTGCCTGCGCACGTCAAGCGCCGTCTCACTGCGCTGTTGCATTTGCAGTGCCATGTTATGCCTAGGGTCCAAGATTCATGATTTTTTGGCACTGTTGGTATTGGGGATTAGCATAGAAGCTTCCTTGGTTTAAGCAGCTATAACTCCTCACTGCTGTTTTTCTAGCTGATTCCGACTACACGACTGCCTTTGTAGCGTGCGTATTATGGTATGATCCAGTTTTCAGGCAAAACAGAAAACGCCCGGGTTTTGGGCTGTCGGCCGTCTGGCAGGGCTCACCGAGAAAACAGTGTCTGCCAGAAAACAGGTATATTTTCTGATTGGCTTAGAAACTCAGTGACAAGCTCTACAGAGTTGGGGGGAAGCTATAATTTGGAGGGGTCTCCCATTGTTGCTTATTCTTGTTTCTTAATCAGTCATTTCAAGTTCTCAGCTGCTTTCTGGCGCTAACACTAGCGCACGCATCTCTGAGTAACAAACCGAGAGCACCCAGACTTAGACTATAGAATGGCAGACTGAGGGGGGCAGCACACTAAGCAACGAGCGTGAAAGCCCACACGCTGCATCGACAANGTATTATGGTATGATCCAGTTTTCAGGCAAAACAGAAAACGCCCGGGTTTTGGGCTGTCGGCCGTCTGGCAGGGCTCACCGAGAAAACAGTGTCTGCCAGAAAACAGGTATATTTTCTGATTGGCTTAGAAACTCAGTGACAAGCTCTACAGAGTTGGGGGGAAGCTATAATTTGGAGGGGTCTCCCATTGTTGCTTATTCTTGTTTCTTAATCAGTCATTTCAAGTTCTCAGCTGCTTTCTGGCGCTAACACTAGCGCACGCATCTCTGAGTAACAAACCGAGAGCACCCAGACTTAGACTATAGAATGGCAGACTGAGGGGGGCAGCACACTAAGCAACGAGCGTGAAAGCCCACACGCTGCATCAACAACGCAGCTGCCCCAACCTGCACATTAGAACAGTTTCTAGCTTGGTATCAGAGCCAGAGCACAGCAACAGCAGCAGACAACTGGTGTACGGGCTCCTGACTACGTTGGCGAACCCCCATACGTGTCAGTGCAGGGTAAATGCTGCCGGGTTTTTCCCGACAGCATTGTCCCGCCAGGTGACAGCATCAGATTTTTTTCCCACAGCCACTGGGCCAAGAAAAATGCTGCCACATTTTTTCAGCAGCACTGACCCCCACGTGTGACACGAGGAGGTGAGTAAGGCCATCGGCGCCAAGTGAGTTCTCAAGCGAAAGTGGAAGCCAGACGGGTCCCAGGATAAGTACAAGGCCCGTCTCACAGCCAAGGGGTCTGCTCAGGTCCCTTCGATTGCCTATGACCAGATCTTTGCCTCGGTCAGTCGGTTCTCCACCAGCCGAGCGTTGTTGAGCCTGGTTGCCCTGCACGGGTGGGAACTGCATCAGATGGATGTGAGCAACGCCTTCCTCCATGGCTCACTGGAGGACAAGGGGCTCTACATGGTGCAGCCTCCAAGCTTTGACGACGGCTCTGGCAAAGTCTGGAAGCTGTGAAAGGCCCTCTATGGCATGGAGCAGTCACCGCGCTTTTGGAACCAGGAGATCATCCGTACGCTTCTTAGCGATGGCCTCCTCCGCAGTTTTGTCGACCCTGCGCTATTCATCATTCCACGAGGTAAGACTTTCGTCGTTGTCGTGATCCATGTCGACGACCTGCTCATCACATCGTCGAATGTAGCCGCCATCTAGTGGGTCAAGGACCTGTTGCACGCTGCTTACCAGACGAAGGACCTCGAGCGAGCACGAGTCTTCTTGGGCATGGAGCTTGAGCATGATTGCTTCCCAGGCATCCTCCATATCCATGAGGCTGCCTACGTCCAGACCCTGTCCGGGGGCTTCGCTGAGGATCTGCCCCTCATGTTGAGAGCATTCTCACCCATGTCTCCTCATGGTCAGGCGATGCTCAAGAGTTTTTTATCCAGCCGTGGTGGGGGAGCCAGTAGACATGACTACATATTTGCGCGTCATCTTGTCACTGATGTTCCTGGCGACGACTACGCGTCCAAACATTGCATTCACCGTCAACCTCCTTGCACAGTTCTCTCATGAGTCGCGTCACCTCCACTTTGAGGCCGCAGTCCGAGTGCTTCACTTTGTCATCTCTACCCCACGGCGAGGCCTCATGTTCCATCAAGAGTCGTGCGTTGTGGCGACGGGATACACCGATACTGACTGGGCCGGTAGTCCGGAGGGTAAGATTCGCACTAGTTGGATCTTCCTTGTTGGCAGAACGGCTATGTCCTGGTGCAGTGGCAAGCGAGGCTGCATTCCGCGTAGCACTACTGAGGTAGAGTGTATGGCCCTTGGTTGTGCTGCATGTGAGAGTGTGTGGCTGCGCCGCCTGTTGTCTGAGTTGTGTCAGTCAGTCGTGTCCATCACGTTACACTGTGACAATGATAGTGCTATGGCCATGGGTGACGATGATAGCGTACACCACACTCGCACAAAGCACATCAATGTCGAGTATCACTATGTGCGTTTGTTCTTGCATGACGATAGCATCAGCATTGTCTGGGTTGAGACAGCACGGCAGTTGGCTGATTTCTTTACGAAGGCACTGAAGTGTGACTCGTTCAAGAAGGCTGTGAGTGCAGTTGGTGTGCGCCTATGAGGTTCTCTCTCTCTCCCTGTCCTCTTGGTCTCTGTGCTCTCTGCCCTTCCATGTGCACTACGTCTTTGAGTGATGGGGGAGTGTAGCTTTTTGTCTCACATCTCTCACTTGTGCTCTGTTGTGTCCTCATGGCATGTGTACATCGATGTGCAAATGACTGACGGTGAGACGCGACGCTAATGGAGTGTCGCGCGGTGGAGGCCATGCACGCTGAGACCTACACGTAGTTTGCTGGAGCTTCCTCCCTCCTTTGTGCTGAGCTCCATCAGCGAACCTCCTCGCCAGTCGTGCTGTCGACAGGCACTGTCACTACATTTGTTGTATGCGCATGTTCAGCACCGTGTTTGACTGCGTTGCTGCGTTCATTGTGCTGTGTCATGCCTAGGGCCAAAGTTTCGTGATTTTCTGACATCGTTGGTACCTGAGAAGATGCGTGGAAGCTTCTTAGCAACACAGCCACTGACTAGGTGTCAGTGCCTGGTCAGACGGTGACGACAATCACAAGTCGTGCACACAACGGCAAGGATCGGGCTAGGAGACACAAGGCAAAGTGTCAGAATGCTTCAATAGCATTTGCAGAGAGAAATGAAAAATGACAGGTCCATGGCACAAATAACAGGTCCATGGCACCTGCCACGGCGCATGGCGGGTGTCGCATGCGGCAGTGCAAGATCTGTCCTAAAACCGCCCCAAAACCACTGTTTTGGTCGTAACTCTGCGTAGACATGTCAGAATGCTACGCCGTCTGAACCTAGACGTGCAAAGTCAAGAGCCGGACGCTATGACTGGGGGCATGCATCCGGCATCAAGCGGTGGACACATCATACAAAAACATGCAAATCGGGTCCACGGCCAGTCCACCGATAAACTCCTGTGTGCTGCAGAAAAACTGCAAGAGGTCCCGGGTAGCGTCCGAAGCTCTGGAACAGTCATTAGTTAGCTCCAAGATGGTAGTCCTCCACCAGATGACGCACTGGTGCCTCCAGGGTCCGCATCAGGGATCTGCATGAGTAATAACACGCCGGAGTGGTCACAGTGAACTGTACAAGTCAACAGGAATGTCACAAATCACAACACTCCCCCATAACACGATGGTACGCATGTCCATACACGTGCAGCACTGAGACGAGTAAAAAAACACAAGTGCAACGACAAATGTGACACGTACACGGGCACATCCCACGCTCAACCACTCTCACGCAAGGGGCAAAGTCAAACAGAGTGAATGGCCTCCAGGAACTTTCCGCCTTCTAGTGCCTTCGTCAAGAAGTCAGCACGCTGCATGTCAGTGCCAACCTTAATGATGCAGATCATGTGTTGCTCCACCAGATCACGCACAAAGTGGTGCTCAACCGCAATGTGCTTTGTGCGAGCATGAAACACACCAGAGTTCTTCGCAATGGCAAAAGAAATCTAGTCATCACAACGAAGTACAATGGCAAACTACTGACTGACCCAGCTCAAGGAACATGCGCTACAGCCATACCGCCTCAGCAGCACCTGCACCCAGAGCAACGTACTCTGCCTCCGATGAGCTACGTGCAATGCAGCCCTGCTTCCCGCTGCGCCAGGACACAACGGTCCCACCGAGCAGGAACACGTAACTGGTGCGACTGCGTCCTGATGGGCTCCAGGCCCAGTCGCTGTCGGTGTAGCCGTCAAGGACCACCGAACACTACCGGCGAAAGCAGATTCTGAGGTACAATATGGAGACCACGTACCGCACCACTTGCACAGCCGCGTGAAAGGCTCTAGCACGTGCAGCTTGCGAAAACTGGGCAAAGAGGTTGACGACAAATGCAATGTCACGACGTGTGATAGTGGCCAGGTACATCAGAGATCCGATGAGACGGAGGTACAAGGTCACATCCACTGTCCTGCCCAGTTGTGTAGGATCCTCCACCTTCAGGGCGTCCTGCCCGTCAGGTGTGAGAGCTATGGAGGCCGTGGGCACTACGCCGAGGAGGTCGCTGAAGCGCTCCCCCACAACCCGTGTGTATCCGGCCTGATGTAGTACTAGAGTACGACGTATGCGGTCTCGGACGATCTCCATGCCAAGAAACACCGCTGCCGGACCAAGGTCCTTCATCCTGTAGGCAGTCTGGAGGACAGGTTTGGCCTCCTTCACGGCCTCCAGTGAAGGAGACGCGATCAGAAGGTCATCGTCATAGACCAGGATGGTAGTGAATTGCTCAGGCATCCGTCGGATGAAGAGAGAGGGATCTGCCTCACTCTATACATATCCCCCAAGAGTCAGGGTCCCAGTGATCTCCTGGTTCCAACACGGAGGAGACTGCTTGAGGCCGTACAAGGACTTGCGCAAGCGCCAGACCTTGTCACTGTCCTCAAAGCCAGGTGGATGAGCCACGTAGATCTCCTCATCTAGAGAGCCATGGAGGAACGCATTGTTCACATCCATCTGGTGTAGTTCCCAGTCATGATTAGCCACTACACCAAACACAGCTAGAGCTGAGGTCATGCGACCGACAGGGGCAAAGGTGTCAGTGTAATCGATGCCCTCAATCTGAGAGTACCCTTTGACAACCAAGCGAGCCTTGTGGCATTCCAGTGAGCCATCTGGCTTCACTTTCTCGTGAAAGACCCACTTGGCCTGAATAGCCTTCCTCCCAGGTGGAAGGTCGACTAGCCCGTAAGCTCCGTGCTCTCGGATGGCGCAAAGCTCATCCTCGCAGGCAGCACGCCACGCATCACCATCTTGTAATGAGAGAGCTTCCCTCAGTGTGCCCGGGTCAGGCGCCAAAGAGGGGGAGCTCTGCGTGGCAAGAGCGCACGCCTCGGTGCTAGGTCTGACGACCACAANCAATCTGAGAGTACCCTTTGACAACCAAGCGAGCCTTGTGGCATTCTAGTGAGCCATCTGGCTTCACTTTCTCGCGAAAGACCCACTTGGCCTGAATAGCCTTCCTCCCAGGTGGAAGGTCGACTAGCCCGTAAGCTCCGTGCTCTCGGATGGCGCAAAGCTCATCCTCGCAGGCAGCACGCCACGCATCACCATCTTGTAATGAGAGAGCTTCCCTCAGTGTGCCCGGGTCAGGCGCCAAAGAGGGGGAGCTCTGCGTGGCAAGAGCGCACGCCTCGGTGCTAGGTCTGACGACCACAAGATCGGCTGCTGCATCACAAGCGATGTGAAACTCGCGAGTGACGAGATCATGCCCTATGGGACATGCTGGGTGTACCTCTGTGTGCTCAGTGTGGACACTCAAGCCAAAGGCCTTTGTGCCGGGATCACCACTCGCAATATTGCGAGTGGAGCGCCTGGGTGCAGGACCAGACACTCGCTGCGCTCCGGAGTCCAATGGTTGAAGACGACCGCCGGGCCCACGGGAGTAACCTGGGCTCGAGGGGCGCACCTCGGGCTCAGAAACAGGCACAAGGGCAGCTGGGGAGGACTGAGGCAAGAGAGCTGGTGATGCCTAGCGAGGAGATGCGGGTGTGGGAGACACGTGACTCGGGGTGACAATAGGAGCAGGTGAGGCAGGGCTATGCAAAGAGGCAAGACTGCCGGCGGACACAGGTACGGACACAGGAGTAGCATAGGTATAGGATCATGGGTATGTGAGGGATGCGAGGGAACGGGGGTAGAAGCCGACGGTGCTGGAAAGGTCTCTAGGCCGACATCGATGATCGCCGGGTCATCAAAACCGAGGACCGCGAAGTGGAGGGAGCTCGAACGGACTCATCAGCCTGGCGAGGGGTGCTCGCAGGCGCAGACTCCCCCATCCGGCGAAATACCCCACACATAGGAATGTGGGTGACAAACAGCGACGTAATTGATGTCAGATCACGGTAGGTGAGGGACTCAAAGAAGAGCGCATCACGGGACTCAACAATGCGAGGACGAGCAGGGTCCCAAAAGCGCCAGGCCTTCGACCGCAGGGAGATGCCGACGAAGGTACAAAAACGGCCCCGCGGCAAGACCTTGGACCCCTGCTGGTCCTCGGTGTACCACACAGAAGCCAAGGATCCCCAGACGTGAGCAAGGCATAGGTCAGCACGGTGACCAAACCAAAGCTCATACGGTATAACGTGGTCTGGAAGGGGACCGTGCGGGATGCGGCTCCAGACCCAAGTCATATAGGCAAAGCCCTCAAAAGCAAAGGACTCTGGGGGCCCGCACTCAGATCGCATAGCACGAACCGCATCCTCCATGGTGCGGTTCCAAAGCTCAGAAACACCGTTTTGCTGAGGAGTAGCAAGAGCGGAGACCTGGTGAAAAATCTTGTGCTCAACGAAGAAGCTATCCATCTCGCCTAGAAACTCGCCACCACGATCCGAGCGGAAATTGTGCAGAGTGTGGCGGGACTGACGCTTAGCCATCACTAGCCAGAGGCAAACCGTGAGAGCGGCATCACTCTTCTGGTGCAGGCTATAGACCCATCGCATCCGGGTGAAGTCATCAGTTAGGGTCAGGACGTATCGACCCCGATCGGACAAAGACTCAACAGGAAGAGGACCAAGAAGGTCTGAATGGACTAACTTGAGAGGGCGAAGGGCACGAGAGCCAGAGTCAGGGTAAGTGCAGCGATGCATCTTACCCTGGGCACAGAAGAGGTAGTCGGTCTTGGGCGGCCTCTCGAAAGAAGTCGCGTCAAGACCGAGAGCAGGCTGTGTCCGAATGAGCTTCGACACAATGTCAGAGCCCACATGACAGAGACGGCGATGAAGCAATCGCTGGTGATCAGGAGACAGGACACCAGTGACAAAAACACGAGCTCAAGGGGAGGAAGAGCAAGGAGCAGAAGTCTGGGAGACACGATACAGATCATCCACAATAGAGGCACAGAGAACAATGCTACGAGCGTCAATAGCAGTCACAATTGTGGAGTCGGCAGTGTGCTCCACAGAGAGTTCCATCAGTGTGCAAGCACTGACAAAAAGCAAACTGAGCTCAAGGTCAGGCACAAACAGCACCTCGAAAAGATACAAGGGGCCAGAATGACCATCAAAACGTATGACCCCAACAACCTGGACCGGCAAGGACTGACCAGAGCCTATGCGGACGGAACAAACAGACGCAACAGGGCCGAGAACGACAAAATCACTACGACGACACGTCATGTGATGAGTGGCACCGGAATTGATGATCCAAGTGCCGCCGGAATCACGAATGGAGGACGTCACTGTACAACGGGCAATGGAACACTCGGCCTCGGACGGACGATAGGCAGCAGGTGGGGAGGAACGACGAAGGGCACGACGGTGAGACTCATGAATCCAATCTGTACAGTTAGGCCCATTGTCATCACATGCCAACTGTGCCCCCCCACACGAGTCATCCCGGGTCACCAGAACAGACGGACCGACAGTCTGTAAACCACCCGGCTATGACAACACACTCGCACCTCCCTGAAAGCGGAGCGCCACAAGGTGGCAGAGCTCGGCGATGGTGCGGTCACGTGGGTCAGGGTCGCCGTTGGTCGCTGGTGAAGAAGCGAGATCTGCTGCGGTCGTGGTCGTCGCGCGCCTAGAGGATGTGTTGCTCGATGTAGACTGGAGTGCGTGCGCAACCTGGAGCCCGCGAGTAATTCGTGCCCAGTCGAGCGGCTGCTGGCACTCGATGTAGCGATGGCCGCCTCCACAGTTGTAACAGTGAACGGAACGTCCACCGCTACTGCCCGATGTTGGCTGGTGCTGCGGCTGCTGCTGGCCCGAGCCGCGGTTTCATCGCCCCTTCTTCCCCTGTGCTGCTACTGCGACACCCTGTGTCTGAGTCGGTGTAATCGGGGTGGAAGAGGAGTAGGATGACGAGGCGGAGGATGGAGAAGAGGTCTGCAGGAGGGACGTCGGTAGTGATGCAATGACTGCTGTAGCAATGGAGGACTCCTGATGAGCCAAGGCTGCCTCACGGGCAGAATTCACCTAGAGGAAAAGCTGGTGCGCCCATGGAAGAAGCTGTAGTGAGGCAGAAAAAGGCTTGAGCACGGCGTCACTGTACCGCGTGAAGATGACGGTGTGCTCAAGGCGAACCCCGAGCATGATCGTGCGGAGCGCCCACAGTTGTGTACCTCCTAAAGTCCCAAGGCGCGTGTAGAAGGGCATAGCGCGTCGCCAATAGTCTGTTGCGGGCTCGGTAGGCCCCTGGCGAAGGGAGTGAAAGGCACAAATGTGTGCAGCGTGGGTGGCATGCGTCTCTGCAACGAGCAAGGACAACGCTAGATCCCAGCCCCTACGTGGATCAGCGCCGGTGCCTGTGCCCGCCTCGCCAAGGAACGTGTGGAAGTCAAGGATAGTCTCGCGCGGCATAGTATAGAGGAGGCTGCGCATCGCCCTAGCCGCTGTCAGCACCTGAGCTCCGTCCGTAGTCTGATATGGACTGTGGTAGTAGGGCCACACGCCATCTGAAGTGGCCCAGACCTGAAACAGGATCTCCCAGCACTCAAAGCCGTCCTCGTCGACAAACCGGGGAGGCAGCGTCTCGAAGTTCTTGGGTTGCTGCTCCGTAGGGAGAGCAACCACAGGCTGGGAAGGACGAGTGATGGGAAAGACGCCAGGAAGAGGGAAGTCATTGGGGTGGAGGTCAGGCGATGATCGAAGCTCCGAAAAGCAGGATGTGTGTGGGGGCCGAGAGCTCCTCTAAAGCTGACGGATACTCTCCTGAAGCATACGAATCTTGCGCTACGGGGAGTCGCCCTCCATGCCTAGCATATCTGGATCCTCGTCCCAAGGCTCAGGAGGTGGCTGGTCGGCTCCAACTCCTGTCTCCGGTGCTGGAGCTGGCTGCTGTGTACAGGGTACAACCCCGGCCCCGCCCTCAGAAGTCTGTCGCGGAGTCGTGGAATGACCTCGAAGGAGCTCGGTGAGTGTACGGATGGCGTCACTCTACTCCTGCTGAAGTCGATGCATCTCGTCCTGCTGGCTCCGCAAGTCCTTGATGGCCTGCGAACGTGGGCTGATGACCCCTGAGGAGGAAGAAGAGGGATCTATCACCCCTTTTCTCTTCTCGTCGGACGGAGCCATGGTGCCGCTCATTATGGGCTGAGACGTCAAAGTGGTAAAATTGCAGAACCGTGACCGTTTCTCGAGGAGCTGAAACACTGGCAACTTTTGACCCTCCGATCAAAAATTTCACTTTGTCAAGTGCTGATGTCAGCAGAAGTTTGCTGACGTCAGCAAAACCTGATGACAAAGATGCTGACGTCAGCTCGCCCCCCCCTTTTTTGGTCAACCCTCGCGACTGCTACGCGACCAGGCAGCCGCGCAGAAGCTATGCGGAAGCTGCACAGAAGCTTCCTCTCGGTTGCTGCTACTGTTGCTGCGTCATCAGCTGCGCACGCAGCCGCGCGGCTGCGTGCGGAGCGGCCACCTGGCCGCTGCGTTCGCGGCTGTGGCAGCAGCCGCGTGCTACTGTTGCTGGTGCTGTGCGCTGCTGCAGCCGCCACGCGGTGTTGCCGCTGCTGTTGCCGTGCTGCTGCTACCGCTGCTGCTGCTGCGCTGCTGCTAATGCCACTGCCGCTGCTGCTTCGCTCCTGCTGATGCCGCTGTCGTTGCTGCTGCACTACTGCTGTGCTGCTGCCGCCTTTGCTGCTGCTGTCGTCGTTGCTACTGTTGCCGCTACTGCTACGCTGCTGCTGTGCTGTTGTCGCCACACAGGGCTGCTGTGGTACTGCCGCCGTGCGCTGCTACTGTGCTGCTACTTTGCTGCACTGTTGTTGCTGCTGCTAAATGCTACTGGCGACACTCTCACATGGAGGTGGTGAGCGACGTCGACGGCGGTCTGCTGTCGTACATGGGTCCCTGTGGATCTGCTGCAGCTGTGGCTCTCACTGCTGTTGCTCTGCTGTGTCTCTGCTGCACGGCTCGGTGAGAACTGTCTCACCACCCTGATACTATGAAAAGTTGCGTGGAAGCTTCCTAGCGACACAGCCGCTGACTAAGCGTCAGTGACTGGTCAGACGGTGATGACAGTTGTAAGTCTTGCACACAACGGCAAGGATTAGGCTAGGAGACAGAAGGCAAAGTGTCAGAATGCTTCAATAGCATTCGCAGAGAGAAATGACAAATGACGGGTCCATGACATAAGTACCTGCCACGGCGCACGGCGGGTGTCGCATGCGGCAATGCAAGATCTGTCCTAAAACCGGCCCAAAACCACTATTTTGGCCGTAACTCTGCACAGAGATGTCAGAATGCTACGCCGTGACGTGCAGAGTCAAAAGCCAGACGCTACGACTAGTCACATGCATGCATCCGGCATCAAGCGGTGGACACAATACAAAAACATGCAAATCGGGCCCATAGCCAGTCCACCGATAAACTCCTGTGTGCTGCAGAAAAACTACAGGAGGTCGCGGGTAGCGTCCAGAGCTATGGAACGGTCATCGGTCAGCTCCAAGATGGTAGTCCGCCACCAGATGATGCACAGGTGCCTCCAGGGTCCGCATCAGGGATCTGCACGAGTATGGACACGGCCGAGTGGTCACAGTAAACTGTATAGGTCGACAAGAACGTCACAAATCAGAACAGTACCGTGGGTTAGCATAGACAGTGCCTGGGTTTAGGCAGCCATAACTCCCCTGTTGATTATTGTCACAAACACACGCAAGTACCCTCTTGTCTCCATTCATGCACACACCTCACCACTGCAGGTGATTGAACTGGATTAAGGCTCAGTGGTGCAAGACTGTGGTGCAGCATGAAGTGCACAGTGGAGATGTCTCCATCAAGCTGCCGAGTGGTGGCTTCAGTACCAGCCTTGTCACATGCCTTATTTTAGTGATATCCTCACATGCTAAAAAGGGGATACAACTTGTTGGATTGCATGCTTGTTAGTTGATTGAACACTTGCATGTTCCTAGAGTGGTGAACCGGGTTGCTGATCCCTCGGGACCACACGTCCGGCTTGTGCCGGCGTGTGAGAAACCGCCTGAAGCTCGTTCGCTCCAGGGTCGGGTTCGATCCCTGGGTGGCGGCCGGTCCCCACGACGAGTGTCTCGCGTGGGTGGCCCGGTCAACTGGCTCTCACCACCTCGCTCACACTCACTCTCGCTAAGCCGTGTCTTGTTTACTTCACCTTTTCTAAGTCGTGAGCGTTCCCCGATCCATGGCGTACTCCATTGCTTGTCTCGTACTTGTTTGCTAGGATAGTGGCTGCGCCTACCTACTGGTATCAGAGCAGGAGGGCTCTCCCTCCCGCCGCGACGTCCTGGGACCTCATGAGACTCACGCGCTAAGCGACGGGTGATCCCGCACAAGCCACAGCACGAGACCGCGGCGCCCTAAGCAGCAGCAGCAGCAGCCATTCTGTGCAGCCGCTGGCATCACCCTCGTGAACCCTAGCACAAGATCGTGGCAGCTTAGGCAGTAGCAGCAGCTGCCATTTTGCGCAGCCGCTAACATCAAGCGACGGGTGATCCCGCGCAAGCCACAGCACGAGGCCGTGTCGGCCTAAGCAACAGCAGCAACAGTCGTCTTATGCAGCCGCTGGCATCACACTGGTGAACCCTAGCACGAGATCGTGGCAGCTTAGGCAGCAGCAGCAGCCGCCATTCTGTGCAGGCGCTGGCATCGAGCGATGGGTGATCACACAGAAGCCATAGCACGAGGCCATGGCGGCCTAAGCAGCAATAGCAGCAGCCACTCTGTGCAGCTGCCAACATCGCACTCGTGAACCTTAGCACGAGGCCGCAGCAGCTTGGGCAGCAGCAGCAGCCGCCATTCTGAACAGTCGCTAGCATCAAGCGACGTGTAATACCGCACAAGCCACAGCGCGAGGCCATGGCGGCCTAAGCAGCAACAGCAGCAGCTATTCTTTGCAGCCGCTGGCATCGCACTCGTGAACCTTAGCACAATACCGTAGCAGCTTGGGTGGCAGCAGCAGCCGCCATTCTGTGCAGCCACTAGCACCAACCTGTGAACCTCCTTCGAATCACAGCTGATCCGCGAGTGATCCCGTGCAAGCCACAGCTCAAGACCATGGCAGCCTAGGCAGCCGCAGAAGCCACCGCTCTGTGTAGTTGCTAGCTTCACAGCTGTGACCTCAGCTTCAACCCTCCAGCTGGGCTTGACCCAGCACACTCTCAATTACCGCGGGCTGCCCTGAGGCAGCCCAGCATTCAGAACGCTGGCGTCTCCACCTGAGGCCGAGCCCGTCCCTCCGTCATCCACAGCAGCTCGGGACCGTGCACACACTGACGAGGAGCTCGCGTACTACGAGGAGCAGGCGGAGAGGGAAGTGTGGTCGAGAGTGCGTCGCAGCAGTCCGGGGTATCACCCCGGTGAGGACTACGATCCCGCTGATCACTACGCGTGGGCGGACGCAAGGGACTACGCGACTCGTTGCCAATCGGCCGACGGCGACTCTCCAATGTCGCTGAATCAGCCGGCAACAGCACCACAACGCGACCACAGACCTCTTCGCTCTCTGGTAAGCCCGCCCATTTCCCATAGGACGCGCCCCCAACACCGCCGTGCTGTTCCCAGTGGTGCAGCTCCACCTTCTGCAGCAGCATCATCAGAGGCCTCCGCCCCGCATTTTGCTGCATCCCCACCCGCAACTGCTGCAGAACCCATCTCGTCTCCTGATATTCTTTCAGCACTGAAGGCTATCCTTGCATCCAGCGCTGTCGTTGCCACTACCTTTGCAGCCACAGCACGTGCCGCACGTGCACCAGCCAGCACTGCTGCTGGTCGAGCCATTGACACATACACTGTAGCGGTTGACCAGGGACCTTTGGCGGCCTCTGCCGTCAACGTAGCAACTCAGATTGCTGCAGCAGCAAACGCAGTTGCGTCCGCCGCAGCTGCAGCAGCCACAGCACTCTCCAGTGCAGTTGACTCTGCCAACGCCTCCACAACACAGGCACCCCCCTCTACCCTCCTCATCACCGTCAGTCACTCGGCACATACAACTGTTGGTCTTGACCGCTACAGTCATCGCCACTCTGTCAGGTGCAGCCCTGACCGGTTTAGCTTGCTTCGTGGTCACCACATCAGCCGTTGTCGCAGTCGTCGCCTCCTCAGCTGCTGCGGCACTGCCACCACTGTTCTCTCTGCACCGCCGTGCGTGGTGAGCTTGCCTTCTCTTCTTCTCCCACTCTCTCTGCCTTTCCTGTATCGGCGTGTTCGTGCGTTCAGGTTGTTGCCTTGCAGCGCACTTCCAACACCGATATCTTGCTTTCTCACGCCCACTGGGGCGAGGGAAACTCTGCCGGAATTTTTTTCGGCAGAGTCACGTCGCTAGCGCAATGCCAGTCGACGATGACCAATACACAGCACTGCAGGCTGAGCTTCAGGGTGAGTGCGCTGCGTTGCAGGCAGCTCTCAGTGCTCAGCGTGCTGCTAAGGAAAATTTGAGGGCTGAGCAGGCTGACCAAGAGACATTCACTGATCACATCGCTGACTTGGTTCTGAATCGTCTGCAGCCCACACTGCGTACCACTCAGTCCGCTAGCATTGCTGCAGCATTTTCCACTTCTCCCGCTTCCGCTTCCACTGCCGCTGGCACATCCTCCTCTGATCCACTTGCAGTCGCCGCAGCTGCTGGCGCTGCTGCAGCCAAAGCCCTTGCTCCATCAGTGCAACGCAAGCCTGACTTTGACTCCACTCCACCCCATTTCACATCCAGTCTTACTTTTCACTCTTGGGAGGTTCGTTTCAGTGCCTGGGCGCAAGGGGAACAACTCTGGGAATACTACCATGCACCAAATCCCTCAGNTGTCCCACCTTTTGTGCCAGTCGATTCTGAGTCGGCGCGAGCGGTCCGTGCCCTCATTCGCACCAGACCAGATGATCTCACTGATGAGATTGGATCTTACAATGCTGACACTGCACGCCGCACCCCCGCTGACCCGGTTGGGGCTTATGCCCTGATCAAGCGACGCACGACAGTCACTGGACACGCAGCACAGAGTGTCCTCACCGTCCAGTTCAACACGCTTTCCATGCGTGCTGACGAGACTGCTGACGCCTATTGGGCTCGCAGTCTGCGACTGCTGCGCGACCTCGGCAAGGCTGCTCCAGGCCAACTCCCTGCTGTCCTCTCCATCGTCAACGGCCTCATCCCTGAACTCAGCGACATCTTTCGCGAAGTGAAGGCCACAGAGTTGGAGCATCTGGCGGCAATCCCTGTTCCCGTCGACGCACCCCCTGGAATTGGGGCCTTATGGGAGTTCACCTCCCAGCGCCTCACCGACTGGTGGAGCTCCTTGCAGAACAAACGCATCCACCGTGCAGCCGTTGCAGCAGTAGCTACCGCACTTCCCTCCTCCTCCACCTCCTTAGCCTCCAGCTCGTCCTCTATCTCCACCTGTGTTACTACTGCCACCTCCCTCGCTTCCCAAGGGGGTGGGCGTGGTGGAGGGGGTAGCAAAGGGAAAGGCCGAGGAGGTGGTACTGGCGGTGGCGGGCAGGGGAAGGGTGGCAAAGATCGCGGTTCTGGCAGCACCGCATCCCCCTCTTCCTCTTCCAGCACTGTCACTTGCTGGAACTGCGGCGCCGCTGGTCATGCGGCGCCCAAGTGTCCTGCACCACCCGATGACGCACGCCTGGCCTCCGCCATGCGTGCTCACTGGGCACGTTCTTCAGGGTCTGGTGGAGGCTCTGCCCGCTCCTCCACCTCCGCGGGGTCCAGTCGTGGCTCTACGCACACTTCTCCTCCATTGCCTACAGCAGCTGTCTACAGCAATGTTCTCTCTACACCTTCTCCATCCGCACCCTGGGGTTGGCCCCGGGATTTGGAGGCCCTGTCTACTTCGGGCCTCCCTCTGGCTTCTACTCACCTCCAACATGGGCTTCCTCTGCCCCTGGTCCCCAGCCACCCTCCTCTACCGCACTCATCACCGGACCACCTGAGGACGACCGCCAGCTGGACTCTGCGCTCTCTCACGCCGTCCACCAGCGTCACCTCCGTGATCAGGGAGGTGAGAGTGTACGTTAGGTTGAGGAGGGCCTTGCGTGTGCTGTTGACTCGTCTCTTCGTGGACCCCCCCCCCGGTCATGTTCAGGGGTGTTCCCCAGTCGACGTCCCATGGATTGACAATTGGCAGTCGTACAGTCTCCCTCGTTGCCTTGCCGCTTGTGGTCAGCGCCTCTTTCCCCGTTTTGCCATTGCCGCTGTGAGTTGTGACCCTGCGTCTGTCCGTGTGACGGGTGGCTTCTGGATTCTTGATTCAGGGGCCACCCACCACATGACTTCCTGTCGTTCAGCGTTTGTGTCGTTGGGTCCTGTTGGTTCTGTTCGCTTTGTACGCACTGGCTCTGGCCACCTTCTCCCTGTCCAGGGTGTCGGTGTCGTCCGTTTTGTTGGCCCTAGGGGGGGAGCTCTTCCTCCCTGACGTTCTCTATGTGCCCGCTCTTGAGCTCAGTCTGCTGTCTGTTACGACTCTCGACGACCAGGGCATGGACTTCTCATCCAGTCGGGGTATTGCCTCTGTTATGCATCGCACCACTGGTCGTGTCTTATTGCGTGGCACTCGCTGTGACCGCTTGTTTCGTGTGCCCTCGTTTGCACCCCATCCCTCCACGACTGCCCTTGTTCATGTGGCTCGCTCCCTCACTCCTGCACATGCACAGTTGCTCCATCGTCGTCTCTGTCACATTCACACTGCTGCTATTGTCAGTCTGCTTCAGGACATGCCTGCGAATGGACTTGATGCCGACACGTTCTCTGCACCCTGTCCCACTGACTGTCTCGACTGCGCTCAAGGCAAAATGCATCGCTCCCCATTCTCCACGTCTGAGTCTCGCACGTCTCACCCACTTGACCTCCTGCACGCTGACGTCATGGGACCTCTTGCCCATGACGCCCTTGGGGGTGTCGGACGTTATGTCCTCTGTCTCACAGACGACTTTTCTCGGATGCGCTGGGTTTTTGCCCTTCGGCAAAAGAGTGACGTCTGTCCCACACTTGAGTCGTGGCTACCACAGGCTGAGCTGGCCTATGGTCGCCGGCTCAAAATCTTTCGCTGTGACCGTGGTGGCGAGTTCATGGGTCCCACCGCTCGCTTTCTCACCTCTCGTGGGGTGTGTATGGAGCCCACGGCTCCCTACACACCCCAGCAAAATGGTATCTTTGAACGCTGGAACCGCACCCTCGCTGATGGTGTTCGTACTCTCCTCAGCGAGTCTTCCCTCTCTCCCGTCTTCTCCTTCGAGGCCATGTGCTACATGACCTGGGTGTGGAACCGTGTCCCACACGGTCCCCTTCCTCATCACATCACCCCCTTTGAGCGCTGGTACGGTCGTCGTGCTGACCTCCGTCTGGCTCGTGTCTGGGGCTGTGTGGTTGCTGTCTGGTTGCCAGAGGACTTTCGTGATGGCAAACTGAGTCCTCGCGCGCGCCTCTGCACATTTCTTGGCGTTTCTGCCATGTCTAAGGTGTGGCGCTTCTGGGACCCCGACCGTTCCCGCGTCATCGAGTCGCTTGATGCCCTCTTCTTTGAGGATGTCTTTCCCCGTGACTTGTCCCATGTCCCTCCTCCGTCTTCTCTCTCCTCGCTTCGTCGGCTTGGGGGGGTGGGTCTATTCCAGCCTCCGATCTCCGTGCGTCCACGTCTCCCTCTCAGACAACGTCCCCTGTTGTCACTCCTACGGACAGTGACGAGGACCCAGTCTCCTCTGAGTCGGAGGCGTCAGTGCCCTCCCCGGAGTCCGAGTCACCCCTGTCCTCAGCCGGCAGCCCTGTGTCTTCGCCGTCTACCGCCATTCCCGAGTCCTCACACTCGGCACCCACTCCCGCATAGTCCACTGCTCACTCTACTCCCACCTCATCTCCTGGCCCTGCAGTTTCTCCGGTGCTTGACACCACTGCAGGCGGTGCGCCTCAGGCTCGGCCCCCTTGCCCAGAGCCTTATACTCGTGGGGGGAGACTTCGTGCCCTTCCTCCCTCTCAGCCCTCCTCTTCTAGGGCGCCTGCTGAGTCTCTCCCGGCAGGCTCGTCCACTGCCTCTCAGCGAGTCA
>SZWC01011244.1:12124-22989 GCA_023375785.1 Penium margaritaceum
AGGGGGGGAACGGGATCGAGGGAGAAGAGGGGGGGAACGGAATAGAGGGAGAAGAGGGGCAGGGAATGGGATCGAGGGAGAAGAGGGGGGGGAAGGGGGAGAGAGGGTGAAGGGAGGGGGGGATGTGGGAGCAAGGGAAAGGGGGGGAAGTACGGTGAAGAGGGAGATAGGGGGGGAGAGGGTAGCGGAGGAGGGAGCAGGCGTCGCGCGCCATCGCACGCGATGGCGAGGGGGGGCGAACCGGAGGGGGGGCAGACATGCGCGCCACGAGGGGGGGGGGGCAGTGCCGCCGCGCACCACGGTAGAGTGCAACGCTAACGCGCAGTGCGAAATCCGAAAATGCTAGACACGCCGGAAACGTGCGCCTGGAACGCCCAAAAATGCCGGAAATGCCCTACATGCCACAAACGCCTTATGACGCAAAGAATCTACTGGCGTCGGTCGAGGATCACTGACGGTAAGCTGGAGGGGCTTGCGTTACGGAGGGAAGAAGCGAAAGCGGAATCGGAAACAGAAGCGGAAGTTCAGCTGGCTCGATGCAATGTTGAGAATAACAAGAGAAGAAGGGAAGGCAAGAGTGAAAAAACTAAATTCTTCAGATCAAGAAGTGAGAGAGACCAAGCCAGACGACGACAGTCATACTGTCGACAGGCCGGCCAACAAGAAGTGGCAAAATCACCAGTCACCAATCTACATGGCAGCAAAGCGATTCTTCACACCACCCATTGGTGTATGGATCCCTCAAGAGTCAAGAGATTCCAAATCTGAGATAATGTCGTGATTGCCCTATAGGGGTAATCCTGGATTAGCCGGGCTACCTAAGAACTTATCTTTCTACTTTAACAGATTTGGTTCTCTTGCCGAATTTGCATGTTTTGCATCTTCTGTCCACTTATTGATGCAAAACTTGTTAGGTTGAACAAATGTAGCATTAGGCTCAAGAATCTACGTCTCTAAGTTCAGAAGGTGTTGCGTTTGGATATGTGTGCGCAAAGTTACAACTAAGACAACAGTTTTGGGTCAGGTTTTAAGACATAATTGATGGTGTGTGGGCTTTGGCCGAACACCATTATGAGGTTAGCGAGTTTACTTAAGGTGTGGTACGATGCTTTTATCACGAGTATGCGGGTCCGGACTCACGCACCTAGTGAGTTCCACCAATCTCACCTGGAGACTCGTTGCCTCAATTTGTTATGTATGATCCATGCATAGTGTGGTTGAGACCCTGACACCCGGATATATTTTTGGGGTCACAAGGAGACCTTGTTTCTCTTACCCTCTCACATAACATTCAACACGTAGGTTTGTGATTGCCTTCTTGCATGGTCTAGACTTATGCACTTGGTTGAATGTAGCTTTCTCAGAAGGAGAGCCTATGTCGTGGTATTCTTGATCGATTCTTGCCATGATTGGTGGCCCGAGCCATCCTTTCCTGCCTTCACTAAGAGATCGTTATCGTGCAAGTTGTGTCATCCAAGGTGTTATTACCTTCAGGAAATCTCAAGTAGCTGCTAATTCTGGCTAATCGTCGTCAAGGAGCACATTGTTTCAAAAATAATTTCTCTTTACCCCTTGTTTTTAGTTTATTTTAAAAATAACCCTGAATATTTTATTTCATTTTTATATTGTCCGCATTATTTAACTTTATTTCCATCTTGCCTCTATAGGAGTACCTCACTAACTACAACCAGGTCGTGTCATCAAACGAGAACATCTATTGTGTTGCTTGACGTTGTCGTCACTCTTATCAATGTTCATGTTCAATGAGTCAACAGTGTCAGTCAATAGTCAGGTCGACCGTAGATACGAGAGCGACTTGATTTCTCCCAACGTGAAGTCATAAGGATCACGTTGGCTAGAAAAAAAAGCTTTTGTATGGTTTCTAAGTCCACACGATACTTCTTTTGGGGGGAAGGTCAACCATAAGTGGTATAGTTGTGTGAGCTTGCGGCTAATCGATTGAGAGGAAGAGAGCTGCTAACTGTGGCTTGGGTAAGTTGTATATGGACCCTCCAACCTTCTAACCTTGACAATCACACATGCTCACACAACGTTCAGAGCATGTAAAGACATATACAAGTTTTTCATAAATCTTTCCAACATATTGCACTCTGTTCCCAACATATATAACAAAAACATCATAATCATAGATTTCCTTCACATGATATTTGTTAACCTCTATGCCGTTTCATTGCTGTTTATGATATGTTTATACATCTACATATAGATTAAAAGTGAATCATACGTGCCAAGCACAACATGAATGATAAATCTATACTTGAATAAAGATACTTGTTTACATGAAGATAGTTAAAGATGCATAGGAAGTTATTTAGTGAATATCAATTAATTTACAAAAATATAGATATGGGTAAATGTTTTCATGTTAAAAAACATATGTATGGAGATGAAGATAAAGGTGTTCATGTAAACATCAACAAAAATGTAAATGTCGATATAGATATAGATGGGGATGTAGCAAAAAGTGTAGTTATACATTTGAAGATATGCATGTAAATACTTATTAAACATATACCCATATACATACATGTGGATAAAGATAACTCATAGGTATAGACACATATGAATACGAATGATATACTATTCATATTGATCTTGACATAGATATAGATATAGATGTAAATATAGATATAGATATACATATAAAGATAAACATAGATATACAGATGGATATGGATATACATATATATTTACATAAAAATAGATATAGATATAGATACAAAAATAGATGTAGATATATATAGATGTACATGGAGATGTAGATAGATTTATAGATATAGATGTAAATATTGATATATGTATGGATATACATATAGATATACATAAAGATATAGATATAGATATAGATATAGATATAGATATAGATACAAAACATAGATATAGATATAGATATAGATTTAGATTTAGATATAGATATAGATATAGATATAGATATAGATATAGATATAGATATAGATATAGATATAGATATAGATATAGATATAGATATAGTTTTAGATATAGATATAGATAAAGATAAAGATATAGATATAGATATAGATATAGATATAGATGTAGATGTAGATATAGATATAGATATAGATATAGATATAGATATAGATATCGATCTAGATATAGATATAGACATTCATATAGATAGATATATATCTTTCCACAGTTCTACCACGTCCATTAGGCTCTTTTTCACTCAATAGCTTTGACTTCCACCAAGGTCAAAATCTTTGAATTGGTTGACAGATGCACGCTGCTCTACTATACTTGATGGTTAGGGTGTAAGACGTGGAATTCATTGAATTTTGAGTTGAAATCTACAAAGTTGTGTTCACCCAATGTAATGATTTGCGCCAATTTTTGGTGATGTCGTAGAGCACAAGGGTTCCGTGAATATCATGATCGAGGCCATTTCTGTAGTAAAAATAGAATTCATCCCTTGCGACGCTGCTATCCATGATGATTTTGCATAAACTCTATGTGTTTTATACCATGCTTTAAAGCTGCTTTAATGGTAGTAGTCAGTAGCGAACCTTTGTTTTCGTATTCAGCTTGCGGAAGCAAGTGACATGTGGTTAGGTGGACTTGCACCAGTTAGATGGGAGAAGATGTTAATAACTTCCATGTCAAGTGAACCAGCTGAAGAGATAGGACGCCTAGTGTCGATGTTGCGGTAGCGGTTGGATCAACAAATTTGCCTGCCTTCTGCCACTGCATGGCCATGAGATTGACCCACAACTTTAATTTGCAAAAGCCAGGTTGCGAGGTTCATATTCCATTTCTCGGACTGAACCCCAGCACCGGTAGAGTGTACCTCCAAACTCCTCATGAAAATCTTGACCTTCCATCCCTTGGAATTTGCTTAAGAATCCTTGAACGGCTCAAGAATCCTTGAACAAGTTAAGACCCCGCCGACATGAAGTTGAATTGAGAGTACGGCTTCTTGTGCTTTTAAATTTTTTACTTTGGCAACATTCTTTTGCAATCGTTCAAAAAGCGTTTGTGGAATGCTTCCATCTACACCAGCCAATCTGTGAGCTTTGTGACTTTCCCTCGTGTCCATAATGGAGTTGTATTGGTCAATGGGAAAGGTGAACCTGGCATGTTTAACATTCCTATCTCAAGATTGGTTGTGTTGAACGTCCTTTGCGGGGTGCTTTTTGTTATGGCCATTCTTTGTTCCAGTTACCAGTGATTACAAATTACAAATTCAATGAAGCATTCCTTATGTTTGTAATGAAGGTAGAATGAAACAACATTCTCATTTCATTAATTTTCACTCAATCGACACTTGTATTTATCCATAAATCTTCCTTACATCAGACAGAAAAGCTTTTGTAAGTAGACTTAGATTGAAAGTTGGTATTTTTGCAAAACATTTTTTGGCATGCTTTGGAAGTAGAAACCCTCTTCAAAAAACTTCCACATTAGAAAAGAATAGTTTCATTAGTTTTGGAGCAAAATGAGAATTTCTTAAGCATTGTTGACAAAATGAGGCGCCCTTGCAAAGATAAAGTTTACTTGTTATTAGAAAGCTTTGTGACGCGACCGATATTGTTGTCACATTCTCGCTCAAATCACCCATGAAAATACAACTTTAATAGGTTACTCATGAAGTGATTGATGTTGCTTAAGTGTGCCACAACGCTTGAAGTGGTTCAGGCCTTTGTGTTGTCAAATAGGATGGGAGGGCCAAAGACCTCCAATCACCATGGTTTTCGCCTTGTGGGCTAAGCTTCCCATCTGTTTGCTAGGTTTGGTATCTTGTTGTCAGGGTTAAACACTCATGATAGACACGGAGGGCGCGTCCATTTTCTATTTGCGAGGGATGCAACGCTAGTAGGCCATGGCGCTTGAATTCGTACAAGCATGTGGGGTAGCGCATGGAATAGATTGCGGGTCAAAGACCCTAGATCATTGTTGTTTTGACCCAGTGGGCCAAGCTTCCTGCCTATTTGCTAAATTTGATACTAGGAATAATGTCAACATGGGTCTTTTGAGTCGGCTCAAGACAGATGGTTATCATTGTGGCTAAGTAAATGAGGGTTGGTTTGCATTTCAGCACACGGTAGAGACCAAATGGTTTTGTGCTTTACACAGCTGCTTTTAATGGTGTGTGGGATTTGGCGTCAAAAAACACTTTTTGATTGGCCCAACCCTCCCTTTTGATCCCGGCTTTGACCATGAATGTTTTTTGTTGAGAGGCCCATGTGATGAAAGGTCACTGCATTGTTTTTGCCATTATCTTCCTCATCCTTTGGAAACAAACAACGTCTCGGCATCGTCATCCACACCGGTATTTTTATTCGCTTTCACTTTTTGCTACATATGGTGCGGATTAAATGTATCCTTATAACACTAGCCAAAATTGAGCATGGGCTGGCACTTTCTTTTTGCCATGGCCATGTTTGTGGCCAACGGGAAAAGGATTGTACTCAGGTGTAATGTTCGTAGATACAACCCAAGAAAACTTAAAGATACGTAAAACGGATTGTTATAATGAAAAATTAGTGGAGAATACAAAAATTCCAAAGAATTCCCCTTAAACCAAAAACTATTCGTTTTTACTACATCTTATAGACTTATGAATATTTTCCTTTTTTTTAGAATCTATTATGTGATTGAATCAACTTGCTACTCAGATATCATGTAACACTTCTTTAATTTACTAGTCATGTGTAACATTCTACTCATGCCTTTCTTTGGGCTAAATCATAATAAAATGAAAAACATCTCATATGATTAAAAAACATTACATTTATTCTTTGTAAATGTTTAAAGGATTGATCTTTTATTATTCAATTATTATCAATGTAGAAAAAAATGACTTTCTTCAATGAATTTGAGAACATATAAATATATTCACTCCAAATCCTTAAAAATACCACAATCAATTCATCAAAATTATTATGTATCTATTAGCATTGTTTTTGGAACGTATATGGAAGTTATCATTCTAAAACAAAATTGTTTTGATGCTTTTCAATGCAAGTATGATAACATGGATGAAGAAAAAATTCCGTCCTTAAAATCCGGTCACCAGATACGCAATTTATTGAAATATAATTTATAAATAGATTTTGACATTATCTGGTTTGTTGGATATTTGTCCAATGAATTGTATCAAACACTTCATAGACTTATGTAATTTCATCATGATTCTCGAGTATCATATGAATTCATCATGTATACTGATTGTCGAATGTTGTACAGCTTTCATTTTGTTGCTAGGAGTTAAACTTTAATAAAGTGCCCATATCTTTCTGACATGCAAGATCTCGTCTTGGTGTTGAGGGCAATCGAGGCATTTCTTCCTTATTCAAAAATTCCAAGTTGAATTATGTGGCAGGTTTGGCTCGTCCCCGACAGCTCGAGGATGTGAGTATGCAAGGATGCGCGGATGCAATGATGTGATGATGCGAGGAGTGAGCGGGCGAGCTCCACATGCCAAGGGCGTTTTTTGCTTGCATCTTTGCGTAGCATTCCAAACACACCACTTGAAGGTGGATTTTCACCCCTTATCGTGTGGCCTTCCAGTAATGCTACTCGCCGTGGGACTATCGCAACTGCGGTCATTTGACATAGGAAGCCGTCAACCGCGACATCATTACTTCAAGTAGCATGTGGAAGAACACAACCCGGGTCAATGCCGAGAAGCATATGCGATGACCTATAGCACACGTAGCGGCTTGTCGAGGGAGACGACAGATTATCAATCTGAACGATTGATGACTAATAGTTATTTGGCTTAGCATTAGGGCTAAGTATAGAAAATGTTGGATCTTCCACACTCATCTAGACCAGTATGTGGTGTGGTTCCACGACAACATTCTCATATTCTTTCAAACTTTGAAAGAGCATCATCACTATCTTCGGGAGGTGTTGTAAATTCTTTTGACAAATGAGTTGCTTGCAAAGCTGTTAAAGTGCAAGTTCGAGAAGAGAGAGGTGGAAGTCCTTGCACACGTCATGAGCAACAACGGTTGAGTATTGATCTGAAGGAAATGGACTTAATGAAGGACTAACCGACACCAAATGTGTGCATGATATCCAAGCCTTCTTGTGGTTTGTCATATACTACTCGAAATTCATCCGGGAGTACGTACAGAAGGGTGTACCGTTGACTTTGCTCCTGAGGAAGGACCATGAGTCGTAATGTAGCAATTAGGAGCAGAAGAGGTTTCAGGATCTTAGGGCTAAACTACGTGACGCTCCAACCCTGGTGCATCTAG
Source organism: Penium margaritaceum (assembly GCA_023375785.1). Classification (NCBI taxonomy): domain Eukaryota; kingdom Viridiplantae; phylum Streptophyta; class Zygnematophyceae; order Desmidiales; family Peniaceae; genus Penium; species Penium margaritaceum. Next base: position 19,369 of record SZWC01011244.1, read on the forward strand.
ATTCATTCTATTAGTACGTCATGCCAATGGTCACAAGCGACCATGTCATTAAGGCTATGCTCATGTAAGATCGCAGAAAGTTGTCGCAACCGATTGTGTATGCATCGCAAAGGTTACGAGGTGCAAAGAAAAACTATGCAATCGATGAGAAGGAGATGTTGGTGGTGATCCATGTGTTCAACCACTTGAGGTGCTACCTTGAATCGCGTTGCTACATGGTCTTCAAAGATCATTACGCCATGAAGTACCTGAAGATGCAGCCAAATATGAGTCACCGGCAACCTTCCTTGATGGAGTTTTTTAAAGGAATTTTTGACAACGAGATGTGTACAAGCTTGAGAAGGTGAGTCCGGCAGATCCTCTATCAATGAGGCTTTCTTTAAGCCTCTATGCCATCTTCGTGCTGATGGGATCTCCAGTCATGCATATCCTGTTGAAGCATGGCTATGACGTGGACGATGAGTTCATGGGTGGTGCCCTAAAAGACACCATGTGAGAAGGAGTGTACAAGCAAAGGGTGTAGGAATAGAATATCTTTGTTCCTGACTATGCGCCATTGAACTAGAGGAGGCGCACGACACCCACTATTCCTGTCACTTTGGCTTTTACAAGCCGCTCAACGCCCTTGCACACCAATATTGGCGGTCTTCGATGGCAACTGACTACAAGAGGTTTGTGAGCACTTACCATATGTTCCAACGTATCAAGGCACGGAGGACCAAGCCACCTAGGGAACTACAACCATTGCTTGTACCTAAAAGGCCATGGACAAACATCTCTCTCAACTTTAGCGACGGTTTGCCTATGATGCAGTAGGGAAACAACATAGTTTTGGTGGTGGTGGACCGGTTCTCCCTGATGGCACATTTCAATGCATGTTCTGACAGCATCATAGTTGCTTAGACACCTTAACTCCTCCTGAGTCATGTCATCAAGCTGCATGGAGTGCCGTAGTCGGTGGTCTTTGATCGTGATCCACACTTCACTTTGCGGCTCTTGAGAAATTTCATGGAGAATTGCGATATGCAGGTGGAACTAACCACGTCATACTACGTAATGAGTGATAGGCAGACAGAGCGCACAAACCGGACATTGGAGCAGTTGTTACGCATCATGGTCGTACTAGATGGAAGGGGTTGGGAGGAGAAGCTCAGAGTGGCAAAGTTTGTTTACAACTCAACGGTTTCTACATAAAGAGGGAAGTCATTGTTTGAGGTGATCTATGGCCACCAACTACTAAGCCCAGCCGCCCTTGCTATTCCGACATCTCTTCGGTTCGTTTAATAGATTACTGATGGATTTTCCACCACATGGGACTTGGTTTGGCAAGGGCTCTTGAAGGCACACAAGTAGCAAAAGTAGTAGGATGACTAGCATTGCTCTTAAGAGGAGTTACAAACCGGAGATATAGTGGTGTTAAACTCTATTGACCTGCAACTGATGGGAATTGGGGGTCCCAAGCTAAAGCCACGATGGGTGGTTCTGTTCCGTATTCTAGAGAAGCGATTAGTTATATCTTACAAGCTAGAGCTGCCAGCTAAGCAGATCATCCATCCAATGTTCCACATCTCCTTGCCCGATGCCCATCGGGACCTTAAGATATTCTTGCGGGGGCGTAGGACAGGTCCACCTCCTACTGTCCGGGTTGACGGTAGTGACGAGTTTAAGGTCGGGAAGATTCTAGCCTTCCGTTAAAGGGGAAGTTGGCATGAGTTTTTGGTGCAGTGGAAGGGGTACCCGGCTGAGCACAACTCATGGGAGCCAGAGGCCAACTTCAATGTCGGGGGTACCAACACTATCTTGGAAAACTATCACAGGTGCGCTAGGACGTTGCGCCTCCGATTGGGGGGGTGATTGTAATAAAGTGACTTTATTCTTGTGTCTTAAGCGTGGTTTTCTTTGGATTTTGAGGGCGCTCGGGGCATTTTTCTGTATTCTACATATTCTAGGCGAAATTCCGTGGGAAGTCTGGCTCGTCCTCGATGGCTCGCAGATGCAAGGATGAGAGGATATGAGGATGCAAGGATGCGATGACACAAGGACGCAAGGAGAGAGCGAGTGATCTCCTCACTCCAAGGAAGGTTTCTTTTGCACCTTTGTGTGGCGTTCCACACACGCCACAAGAAGGTGGCTTTTCTCCCCTCAATGAGTAGCGTACAAGTTACGCTACCCGTCAAGGGACTATGTCGACGGCGGGCCTCCGTTACCGGATGCGGTCAATTTCGACATCGGCACTTCAGGTGGCGTGCGCAACAACACAACCACACTCACCACGGAGAAGCATACTTGCTGACATGCGACACACACAACGACTCAGCAAGAGAGTGGAGACAAAATGTCAATCTTGATGATCAACGGTCGAGTAGTTCTTGCACTAGGCATTAGGTGCAAATAGAGCACCAGGTATAGGTGCTAGTAGGGGAGGAGGTTTAGGAGCAAGTAGCTTGCTAAGAGAAGTTAAGGAAGAAGTAGGAAAGGTTTTAGCCGATCGAACTGAATGAATACCCTTTACTCGGTTTAGTCTGACGAACGTGTCATTTCTAGTTCTGACCTCTAGAATTCTGCAAGTCTATCTTTCTGTTGGGACTATGCTCTCCACACACCAAGGCTCATTCTTGAAAGAGCACACACTCTCAAAGAAATTTAGTAGGTTTTGATTGGAAGAATACATTCTGTCTCTTCTCTACACCAGATTGATTTTTTATAGAATGAAGCCCTCCGAGGAATCTTTCGGGTTCCTTGGTGTATGTGGGCTAAAACTGAACGTTAGCTCTATAGTTTTCCCGTCGGCCGCAGACGTGGCCATGATAGAAAGAAGGTGCTACCACGTGCTCGATTGTGGCTAGTACTGTTAGAAATCATCCAAACCAGGCCATTTATAGTCATGTTTGTAATGATACGACAAATTATGGCCAGTATGAAGGACGACGCCGAGCCGCGCTCAGTTCGCGAAGGTGACGCAAAATGTTTGCCAAATTAAGAAAATGACCGTGGTGAAATCCAAACTGCCCTGAGATGTCCTTGCCGGTTCGAGATAGATCTTCTAACGCAGGGCTCATTCAAAGTAGGTGGACGCCGTATAAGTTCGACATTTGTTAGCTTCACAGACGCCTGCGCCGTCCATAGCGGTCGGTCAACCGCATGCAGCGGCCTGCACACAAATCCGCGAGATCCACTGGTCCCAAAGGTGCGTTTGCATAGGCCCGCATAGAGTCCGGCGGTCGCGGTGTTGTGCGTTTTGACCGCTACAGACGCCTCCTTCTCGACCGTTACTCCGACTAGCGAGGTTGACCTCACCGGCAGTGAGTCAATGCTGTCGGACTTTGTCAGTCCTCGCCAGTTTCAGCATCATTTACGGAAATTGAAAAGATCCGGACTGCGACTTCCCAGGTCGCAGCCTTGTGCGACCGCCAGGCTCTATGCGGGCCTATGCAAACGGACCTTAAGATCAAACGCACAAGTTCTGGAGAGAGACGTCGAAAAGGTGCGGAAGCCACCAGCCCCACCCCCCTCTATCCCTCCTCACTCCCTTATTCCCTCATTCCCTCACTCCCTTATTCCCTCATTCCCCCATTCCCCCATTCCCCCATTCCCCCATTCCCCCATTCCCCCATTCCCCCA
>SZWC01011244.1:30247-52028 GCA_023375785.1 Penium margaritaceum
ACTTGTGATACCATATTGCTTGTGATACCATATTACTTGTGATACCACATTACTTGTGATACCACATCACTTGTGATACCACATTACTTGTGATACCACATCACTTGTGATACCATATTACTTGTGATACCATATTGCTTGTGATACCATATTACTTGTGATACCACATTACTTGTGATACCACATCACTTGTGATACCATATTACTTGTGATACCATATTACTTGTGATACCATATTACTTGTGATACCATATTACTTGTGATACCATATTACTTGTGATACCATATTACTTGTGATACCATATTACTTGTGATACCATATTACTTGTGATACCATATTACTTGTGATACCACATCACGGAACTTGTGAGCGAGAGCGGTTGGTGATCCTCGTGCACAGACGTCTGCATCGCACACTGAGTGCGCGTGCAAGAGCGAGTGTGCCGGGACTGGCAAGGGGGCTGAAATGGGGCATGGGGTCTTCAGTAGGGGAGGTGGCATGCCGGTTTGGTACGTGCGCACTGCATAGCCAATCCCGGGTGTTTTGGCAGATTGGCCCGTGACCCTGCACGAGGGTGGAGGTGGGTGTGGTGATAGACAGACGGGTGTACGGCACGCTTGTCTGGCTTCCACCGACTGAGAACCTCATGGATTCCACCGACTGAGAACCTCATGGCTTCCACCGACTGAGAACCTCATGGCTTCCACCGACTGAGAACCTCATGGCTTCCACCGACTGGCTATACTGACTGAACCACTGTGAATGTTTGTGTTCCATCTTTACGTTCCAACCCTCTGTGCACCGTTTTTTTCTGTCTGTTTCTTCCGTTGCCAACCTCTCCCTCTCCCCCCCTCCCCCCCTCCTTCCCCCCCCACTCCCCTCCCGACTGGGCAGGGCACGAATGGCCTGACCATGTGAGTGAAGCCGTCATTATAGATTGGGTCAGGGGTGGGGGAATCAAAGAAAAGGCCTGGTGAGGAGTTGCCATCGTAGGTTTGTGGTATGTGAAGAGGCGACGAGCTAAGTCAGATGTGAAGGTGATGGAGCCAAGTGTTTGTACTGTTGGGTGGGCTGTCGCCCGACATGAGTAGATCCGATGGTGATAGATCCAGATGTGAAAGACCCCTGTGCCCACGTACATTCCAAAAGTCGGAGTGGTTGGAAGGCTTTGTCTGACCCAAGTGGGTGCATCCAAGTTGGTGCTAGACTTGTTTGTTGATGGAATGGAGAAAACCTTTGAGCAATGCTGTACATGAAAGAGTAGGTTGTTCAAGACGCACTGTGACGCGCTATGAGGAAGGTGTGTGGGTGCTAACATGTGCTAGGAAAAGACCAGATTTCTTGTGAAAGAACGACAAATGTGTGTGGGGATCGACTGCCCACGCATGCTCTTAGAACTGCACTACTTCAACAAGGACATCATTTCTCAAGATCACCCACTATGTCAATATCACATGTGTGCCCATAGTAGTAAGACTCTCCCCATGAGAAGGGGTGTGGTGATAATGTGCATCTTGTCTTCGGCCCTCGTCGAGAGCTTTGTAGTTTTGACAACAAAAGGGGCGCTACACACTCTCAGGTAGTTGCCTCAGTGCATAGCGAGTAACGCACGTGGTAGGGTCAGTTTGACAAGAACTCAGGCCAAAACCAGTTTTTTGGGTGTAACTCAGTGCAAAAACTTTCGAAAGAAGAGCTACCATACTGTCTTTTTCATTTGCCTATTTTCTAGAGCCCAATTTAGTGACAGGTGTTGGACCTGTTCGTCCAAGGGCTAGAGGTGTTGTTTTGGTGTTTTGTTTTGGTCGAACTGGAGTTCATCTCCTTGGCGTGTCCCCAGAAGTTTGGCTATCGAGTCTTCAAATGTCGAAAGACGAAGACTGAAGTCGCACGGGCAACTTGCGAAGCGAGCTCTCAACTCGCTTCTTAGCTCGCCCACCCCTTCCGGACGACAAAGCGCGCTGTCCGAAAGGAACTCCATGCATCGGATGGCGTTCTGATGCTTGAAGGCTGCCACGCTAGTACGCAGACCATGGTTGACTGCATGCACAACGTGAATGTTTCACGTTCCCTGTGCAGTTCCTGGAAGACTGCGCGCGGAACATGAAACTGTGTGTAGACATTTACGGGTTTGGCAATTTCGAGAGTGATTCGTCCAGTACAACAAAATTAATTGTGTGCTCGAATAGTCGGAAACGAATTATTTTTGTCGAACATAAGAGACACTACGATCTCTCACCTAAGACATGGCGTTCAAGATTGAGCGAGAATTTCGATCTCATCTCGACCATTTCAAGGTTGAAGAATGAGATTCTCAGTCTCAAAGTTTGAGATTGCGAAAATCTCAATCTGGAACTATACTCTATGCTCAAATCTCATTCTTGCTGGTTTTTTCGCATCTCCTATTGTGCTCTGTTGTGTCCTCCCGGCTTGTGTACATCGGCGTGTAGATGACTGACGACAAGACTCAACGCTGCTGGAGTGTCGTCTTGTGGAGCTGACGCACGTTGAGGCCTACACGCAGTTCGTTGGAGCCTCCTCCCTCCGACGACGTGCTCGGTTCCATCGGCAGGCCTCCTCGGCATTTGAGCCGCCGGCAGTCACTGCCACTGCAGATGTTTTCTGCATACGTCCAGTGATGGATCTCACTGTACCATTGCGTCTGCAGCGTCGTGCTCTGCTTAGGGTCCAAATCTCATGTTAGCGTGGCATTATTTTCACCAAGGACTGGTGTAGGCGCTGCCTGGGCTTGGGCAACCATAACTCCTCCTTGCTGTTTTTGTAGCTAATTCTGACCGCGCAACTGCGTTTGCAGCATCAATGTTATGGTATGGTCCAATTTTCAAGAGAAATGGACGACGCTCGGGTTTTGGGCTGTCGGCCATCTGGCAGGGCTCATCGGGAAAACCTTGCTTGCCTAGGTCTATTTTCTGATTGGCTGGTTAGCTGAGTAACAAGCTCTACTGAGCTTGGGGGAGCTAGAACTTGGAGGGGTCTCCCATTGTTGCTCATTCTCAGTTCTTAATCAGTCATTTCCAGTTTTTACCTGTTGTCTTGCGCTAACTCTGGTGCACGCATTCCTGAGTAACAACACGAGCGCTCTCAGATTTAGGCTCTGGTGCAGCTGATTGAGGGAGCATCTTAAGCAACGAGCGTGGGTTCTCGCACGCTCCACCAACAACGCTGCTGTCCTAACTTGCTACATTAGGTTCTCCAGCGTGGTATCAGAGCCAGAGCGCAGCATCAGCAGCAGACAATTGGCGTACGGGGTCCTGACTACGCTTGCGAACCCCCATACGCACCAGTGCAGGGGAAATGCTGTCGGATTTTTCCTGGGAGCATTGACCCGCCTGGTGGCAACGTCAGATTTTTTTCCCACAGCCACTGGGCCAGGGGAAATGCTTCCGGATTTTTTCCAGCGGTAGTGACCCTCGCGTGTGATGCAAAGAGGTGAGCGGCAGGCTGCGTCAGGCAACTGCTGGCGACAATGCACGTGACGACGTCAACCAAGTCCAGTGACTTGTAGCTGCAGCAAGGAGTAGTAGTAGCCTGTAATGGCAGCAATATCTTGCAACAGGAGCGAGCAGTGGCAGCAACAGTCTGTAGCAACAGCTGGCAGCAGTAGCAGCTTTTGGCAGCTCGCATCAATAGCAGCTTGTAGCAGCAAGCAACAATAGCAGCCAACAACAGCAGCTCGCAGTAGTAGTCGTGCATAGTAGTAGCGAGCAGTAGTAGCAGTCGGCTGCAATAGGAGCAGCAGCCAACAGTAGCCTGTAGTACCCAGCAGCAACAGTTGCAGCAACAGCCAGCAGCATCAGGAGTTGTAGCTGCTTGAAGCGCGCTGCTCACAATGAGCAAGGAGCTCGCTGCTCGCAGCTAGCAGCGAGCTCGCTGTGTCAAACGAAAAAGAGAAGACAGAAAAAGGGAAGCACACAAAAAATCCCCCATCATGCTGGTGGCCCTACAGTGGCTGCAACCACCACAACTGCTGCAGCAGCCACAGTAGCTGCAGCAGCATGCAACAACTCAGCGGTAGCAGCAGCAGCAGTTGCATATGCAGTAGTAGCAGCAGCCGCTGGTGCAACAACAGCCGCACCAACAGCAGCAGCAATAGCAGCAACAGCATCAGACCAGCAATGGACCAGCAACACACCAACAACAACAGCAGCAGCAGCGGTAGTAGCTACAGCTGTAGGAGCAGCAGCAGCTACCCTGCAGCTGACACAGCAGCGGCTCCAGAACAACTGCTACTGACATCAGCCATCCTCAGCTGACGTCACTACTGACATCGGCAACAACAAAAAAAATTCTACAGTAGTAACCCAGTAGATAACGCAGCTGCTGCTACTAACTTTAGCCATCCTAGGCTAACGTCACTACTGATATCAGCAGCACAAAGAAAGGGGGAAGGAGGGGAAAGAGAGAACACCATGGCTAACAGCCCCAATGGGGGGGGGGGTCCTCCTCTGTTGGGGGGACCCCTAGCCCCCCTTTCCTGTAGCAGCTGCAACAGCTGCAACAGCAACAACAGCAGCAGTAGCCGTAGCTACAGTAGCAACAGCCGCCACAGCAGAAGTAGCAGTCCAGAGGCTTCGTTGCCGGCTCCTCCGACCCCCTGGCCGCCATTCATGAACAGCCTGTCGCACTGACGCAGCAACTTGCACTATGCAGTCGTTGGCATCACAAACTCACAAACTCACACCAGTGCCCCGCCGCCCTACCTTCCTCCTGGGCATGCTAAGCCCGCTTTGTCTGCTGCCACGCATTACCTAGCGTAGTAGCAGACCCAACGCCAGCGACAGACATGACTTCAATCCTTGCCCGACTGTGGGTGGCGGCCACAGACCAAAGGACTTTGAGACCCCATCCCCGCAGCTTCAGGACAGCGAGTAATTTCGGAGCTGGGAGCTTAGCTTCTGCATCTGGGTACAAGGTGAGGGCTTGTGGCCATATTGTACTCTTCTGTACGACTCCACCTAGGCCGACCAGCTGCATGATGCTGGTCGTGTCGTATGCGTCCTCGTCCCGGGCGCTCCTCCGGCATCACGCCTAGCCATCGAGCCATTCCTTGGCGACTTTACCACTGGCGGAACTCCAGACCCTACATCGGCATGGCACGTCCTCACCCATCCTCATCGCCTATCCAGCGAGGCTGCGACCAGCCGTCTGCTTCGGGAGTTCAACTCCCTGCACATGTGGGAGACCGAGACGGTCACCTCTTACTAGCAGCGGACGGAGGACATCCTCCATCGCCTAGGCACCTCTGCTCCACCCCCTCTGGCCGCACTCTTGACCATCAAGCGTGGTACTAGCCACGCGTACGCCAACGTCTTCGTCCACTACACTCAGGAAGTCCTCTCCACCATGGCGGCCCAGGGCACCCTCATGCCCTGAGCATACGAGCTCTTTCTGAGGATTGAGGAAGCTCGTTTGGAGTAACGCATCCAGCGCACAAAGGCCCTCGCCTCCCCTGCTGTCGCCTCTGTGGCCGTCGCTTCCCTCGCAGCAGCTACATCCACCAGCTCCTCATCGTCAGGGAAGAAGAATTGCAAGGGCAAGAAAGACAAGGGCCAGCAGCATCAAGAGCAGCCGACCGGGTCCAGTGGTTGTGGCCCGGTCTGCCACAACTGTGGCCAGCGAGGACACGGGTGGTACACGTGTCCACTACCGACAGACGAGGTGTGCGTCATCGCCACCATGCATTGCCAGCTTGAGCGTCATCGCGCCTCTACCATCGTAGTCGTCGCCGGCCCTGATGCCTCCACACCGTCCAGTAGCTCCACTCCTCCGACAGCCACACCGGTCCTACCATCGCCAGCTCCACAATAGCATCATTCGCAATTGTCGGCGCCTCCGTTTCCATCACCAGTGAAGTCATGTTCCTATCCGGTCTCTAGCACTGTCACTCCGCACTCAGTCTACGCTCTCTGACCGTCCACCCGTGAACGTCAGTTGGAGCATTTCATTGCACTGCAACTCAGTCTGCCTCGCCCTCCCCCCCTTGGGAAGTGCGAGTTGCATCACCTCCCGCCCGTTTGTCTTGCCCTGCATGACTGAGACTGAGCTGCACATCTGTCATGCTTCTACGCTCATTTTTTTATCTCCCGTGCTCTCTTGCGCCCCTCTCTATGGCAACATCACGTGGCTTGATGATTGGCAGTCCCGGTTCGTGAAGCCGTCCACCACGTCTGCGTCTCTCTTTTGCTGCCATGTGACTGTTAGCAATCTGGCGACTCCGGTCTAGGACCCTGCCGAGACCTAGATCATCGAATCCAGGGCCACACATCACATGACGGCCTCTCGCGAGGACTTGAATGTGCTTGTTCCTGTTGGCGATGTGTCCGATGTCCGGACGGGCTCCGGACAGGTGTTACCTGTCCACGGCGTCGACGTGGTTCGTTTCCGTTAACCTGTCGGTGATGTCTTCGTGATCAATGTCCTCTTCGTTCCAGGTCTTGAGCTCAACCTCCTGTCCGTAACTGCTCTTGATCGCATGAGCATGGACATTCTACACTCACGTGGCGTTGGCAGTGTGTCGTTACATCCGTCCGGCCTTGTCGTTTTGCACGCCACTACCTGTGGTAACCTGTGGCACATGCCTGGTCTATCCTCCCCTTCGTTCGTCCCCTCCCCATAGGTCGCCATAGGCCATGTGTTTGTCACCAGCATGCTCTCTCTGCAGCACACATGTCTCTTGCACCGTCGCCTTTGTCACATCCACTCTATTTCCGTAGATAGCATGCTCCACACTCAACCGGCCAAGGGCCTTGGCCCCGACTCCTTCCGCTGGCCGTCCCCCACATAGTGCATTGATTGCGCTCAGGGCAAGATGCACCGGTCCACATACCCTCAGTCTTTCTCCAGTGCATCCGCCCCTCTGGACCTGGTCCATTCCGATGTCATGGGTCCTCTCCCTACTGAGTCTGTCAGGGAGCATGGACGCTATGTCATCACCCTCAGTGATGACTACTCTTGCTACCGCTCTTCTGCCTTTGAAAGAAGGGAGATGTTGCCTCTGCCATTCGGGACTGACTTGTCCGTGTGAAGTGTGAGTGTGGTCGGTCTCTTTGCAGTTTTCCCTCCCTTTGATCCTGGCGGTGAGTACATGGGAGAGATGAGGACTTTTGTCGCCTCTTGCGGTATCAACCATGAGACGTCGGCGCCTTACACACCAACCGAGAATGGGGTCTCTGAGCGGTGGAACCGCACCATGGTTGACACCGTCAGCACAATGCGTGTCGAGTCTGGCCTTTTCGATGGATTCTACTTTGAAGCCATGGCCTACATGACGTGGGTCTGGAACCGGATTCCCCACGGACCCCTTCCCCGCCATGCCACGCCGTACCAGCACTGGTGCTGTCAGCGGGCTGACCTCTGCCCGGCTCGCATCTGGGGCTGCATGGCCATTCTATGAATAACTGTCTCGCAACAGAGTGGCAAGCTTGCCCCTCGCGGGCATCCTTGCACCTTCCTTGGTGTCTCCCTTTAGTCCAAAGCCTGGCGCTTTTGGGATCCCTCCCGGCACTGCATCATCTAGTTTTGCGATGCCCTCGTCTTTGAGGAGCTGTTTTCCCGCGACCGCGTTCGCTCGGGCTCATCGATGTCCCTCCCGTCGTATGAGGGAGCGGTGAATCCGTCCTCCGTTGTGCCGCTTCTGGGCGGCATATTACCTGGTCCCTCAGGGCCAGTAGCCCCAATCGCATCCGTCAGCCCCTCCAGGCCTGCAACGCGAGCCACGTCTGCTGGCCCCTCTGGATCGGCAGCCCCATTTGCGTCTGCTGGCCCCTCCAGGCCGGCAGTCCCAATTGCGACTGCTGGCCCCTCCAGGCCGGCATTCCCAGTCGCGTTCGTTGGCCCCTCCGTGCCGACAGCCCCGTCCGCGTCTGTCAGTTAGTCCGAGCCGGCAGACCCGTCTACATCCACTGGTCACTCCAGGCCGGTAGCTCCAGCCGCACCCACTGGCCCCTCCGGCCCGCAGCCCTAGTCGCATCGGCTGGCCCCTCCGAGCTGGCAGCCCTGTCGCGTCTGGTGGCCCCTCCGCGCCGGCAGCCCCATTTGCGTCTACTGGTCCGGTAACTGCGCCCGCATTCGCTGGTCCCTCCGTACCAGTAGCCCTGTCCGCCTCTGGAAGCACCTCGGATTTGGTGACATCTCGTGCCCTACCGTGCTACACGTGTAGCCCAGGCGGCAGCCTCTGATCCAGGCCGTCAATGAGTACGCAGACTGCCACATTGCGCCCTGTGGTGCCTCGCCCCCCTATCGCCCCACGTGTTTCTTCCACTCCTACGATAGTGAATGGGGACCCTGGCACCAAGACCCTCGGCCTTACCACTTCGGACATCATTGCAGACCTCTACCCGGGCTCCACATTGGACTACGTCATGCTCCATCAGGAGCATCAACATGTCGTCACGGCTGCACTCACGCACATCCTACCTAGAGCTCGACAGGCACATGCCCTCGCAGTTCGCTCCATTGCACGCACAAAGGACCCAGGCACCCTACGCGAGGCTTGAGCCTCCCCCGAGGGTGCACAGTGGGATGCTGCATGCGCTGACAAGCCTGCTGCTATTTGGCAACACCAGATGTATGACCTCGTCGATCTCCCTCTAGGTCGGAAGGCCATCGGTGCCGAATGGGTCTTCCGGTGCAAATGGAAACTGGACGGGTGCTTTGACAAGTACGAGGCGAGCCTCACAGCCAAGGGGTTTACTCAAGTCCTTGGGGTTGATTATGACCAGATCTTTGCCCTAGTTGGCCGATTCTCCACTAGTCGGGAGCTCTTCAGCCTGGTTCCCCAGCACGGGTGGGAGCTGCATCAAATGGACGTGAGCAACGCTTTACTCCATGGCTCGCTAGAGAGTGAGGAGCTCTACATGGTGCAGCCTCCAGGCTTCGAGGATGGCACTAAGAAGGTCTGGTGGTTGCAGAAGGCCCTCTATGGCTTGAAGGAGTCGCGTCGGTGCTCGAACCAGGAGATTAGTCGCACGCTCCTCCGCGGCGACCTCCTTCGCAGCACTGCTAACCCAACACTGTTCATCAGCTCGCGAGGCCAGACCTTTGCCACTATCCTGGTCTACGTTGATAATCTCCTCATTGCGTCGCTGGACATGGCTGTCATCCGGCGTGTCAAGGGCCTGCTGCACACCGCCTACCAGATGAAGGATCACGAGACTGCCAAAGTCTTCCTGGGCATGGAACTCAAGCATGATCGCTCCTAGCGCATCCTGCACGTCCACCAGGCTCCCTATGTGCAGACTCTGTCCACTTGCTTCGCCGAGGACCTGCCCCTCATGCCGAGCGCATCTCACCCATATCACTCGATGGCCAGGTGAAGCTGAAGATATCTGACCCAACCATTTGGGGGGAGCCAGATGACGTGACCACGTCTCTGCAAGTCATCGGGTCACTAATGTTCATGGCAAAAATGACGCGCCCAGACATCACATTCATCGTCAACCTCTTGGCTTGGTTCTCTCAGGAGCCGCGTCACCTCCACTTTGAGGCCGCGATCCGAGTACTGTGCTATGTTGTCTCGACTTCACGGTGAGGGCTCATGTTCCGCCGACAACCGTCTTTTGTTGCAGTGGGCTACACCGACAGTGAGTGGGCCACAGTCCGGACGAAAAGAGCCGCACAGGCTGGATCTTTCCAATTGGCGGCACGCACCCAGCACTGCTGAGGTTGAGTACGTGGCCCTTGGCTCAGGCGCATGTGAGATCCTGTGGTTGCGTCGTCTCTTGTCCGAGTTACGTCATTCCGTCGCATCCATCACGTTGCATTGTAACAATGAGAGTTCCATGGCCATCGCCGACAATGAAGATATGTCTCACTCACTCACAAAGCACATCAATGTTCAATATCACTATGTGCATTCTTTGTTACACGATAGCAGCATCAACATTGTATTGGTTGAGACGACACTACAACTGGTTAACTTGTTGACCAAGGTACTAAAGTGTGACTTGTTCAAGAAGGCTGTGAGTTCAGGTGGCGTGCTTCCGTGAGTTGTACTGTTTGTCCTTGCCTACGTCTCTGCGTGCCCTTGGAGAGTCTGTCTGTTGAATGTGTCACTGCCCGTCCATGTGCACTGCGCCTGTAAGGCATGAGGGAGTGTTGGTTTTTTCGCATCTCTCATTGTGCTCTGTTGTGTCCACCCGGCTTGTGTACATTGGCATGCAGATGACTGACGGCGAGACTCGACGCTGTTGGATTGTCGTCCGGTAGAGCTGACGCATGCTGAGGCCTACACGCAGTTCGATGGAGCCTCCTCCCTCTAGCAACGTGCTCAGCTCCATCAGTAGGCCACGTCGGCGGTCAGGCCGCCGTTGGTCACCACTACTGCAGATGATGTCTGCATGCGTCCAGTGCTGGATCTGTGTGTACCATGGTGTCTGCAGCGCCGTACTCTAGCATGGCACTGTTGTCGTAGTGTAGGTGATGCCTAGGCTTGGGCTGCCATAACTCCTCAGTGCTTTTTTCTAGCTGATTCTGACCACGCAATTGCGTTTGCAGCATCGGTATTATGGTATGGTCCTGTTTTCAGACAAAACGGACGGCGCCCGGGTTTTGGGCTGTCGGCAATCTGGCAATGCTCAACGGGAAAACCCTATCTGCTAAAAAATATATCTATCTTCTGATTGGCTGGTTGGCTGAGTAACAAGCTATACTGAGCTAGGGGGGAGCTAGAACTTGGAGGGGTCTCCCATTGTTGCTTATTCTTGCTTCCTAATCAGTCATTTCTAGTTTTTAGCTGTTGTCTAGCGCTAACTGTGGCGCACGCCTTCCTGAGCAACAACACCAGAGCTCTCGGACTTAGGCTCTGGTGCAGCAAACTGAGGGGGCAGTTTAAGCAACGAGCGTGGGTCTTGCACGCTACATCAACAACGCTGCTGTCCCAACTTGCTGCATTAGGTTTTCATGCTTTTCTCATATCCATGTCGAAGTTGAATGACGAGATTTTCACAGTCTATGAATTTCTAGTATACACTGCACTTTAGTTATGCCAAAAATGACGTCGCACATAAATGTATACACGTGGGCACTCTAAATTTCTAGTGTAGGGTGGATCACTAATGGAGATTACGTGATGAAACATTTTCCACGTAGAAGATTGTTCATCTCCTTGCGAAGAGCATTCCATCCACACAGGTTCATTGCGGCTCACGAGACCTCTTGGTCCGATATGGGCTGGTCGCATCGCTAAAATTGATGCGATGATTTCTATCTGACATCTGGCATTTGAATGGATTGCCTGGTGCGCTTCGCACCTCAAGATATTCCCACCATGTGTGAATCCCATAAGTCTTGGAATTTGCACATGGAAGTATACCTCGCTAGGTTGCATTCGCAGGTGCACGAGTTTGAGACGAGACAAGACGACATCAATCTCATCTCAAAGTTTTTGTGTTGCTCCAAATCTCGATCTCGTCTCGAAGTGTTTCGAGACAATCTTGATCTCGTCTCAAAGTTCAAGATTATTTCAAGATTTTGAGATTTCAAGATTTCCATAATTCTGAGACGTGACCAATCTCGAACGCCGAGCCCTGATCTGAACGAACACATGCAGCGCCTCGCGCTTGGCATTTTTGTGCCGCCACCAGTGGGGGCTAACTTTGCCGAACAAACTTCGGCGGAGTTTTCCTTGCATTGGCACGTCTGCAGGTCCGTCCACGTTGTCTGGCACCTCTACGCCACTTTTTCTGCTCAGTCTGCTGCCTCCACTATGCTATGGCTCTGATAACAAGTTGAGAACAACATTGTGCTGGTCTGAGTAAGACAATTTTCTGCCGCCTCACCCACGTGGACTGGCGTGAGTGGCCTGCTGCACCAAGACTTGGCACTTGAGTAGCGAGAGAAGCGCTCAGGGAGTTAGCGCAGCTGAATCATGAACTGACTCATTAGAAAACAAGAATGAGCAACTGACCGAGTTCCCTCCCAGTTCTAGCCTGACCTCCGCTTTGTGAGGGTTGTTCCTTAGAAAACCAGCCAACCAAGAAAGTCCTAGCATTATCCAGTCAGGCAGGGATTTCTGGGTGAGCCCTGCCAAACGGCCGACGGCCCTAAACCCGGGCGTCGTCCATTTTACCTGTAAACTAGACCATACCCAAATAACTATGCTACGAACGCAGTCGTGCAATCAGAATGGGCAAAAAAAAAAGCAACAAGGAGTTATGGCTGTCTGAACCCTGGCGCCTGATACGTTGCTCCTGTCAGGTATCTATGACTATTGCAGTCGTTACAGCCAAGGGTTGCTCTAGATGGAGCTGGCCGTGTGCTGGTGTTGTGTTGGAACCGCAAAGAGGAGCGGGACCAAGCGCACAGCATCAGGATGACATGTCCACTCCACCAAGCAGCGTCCCGCCGGCGTCAGCGTCCATCCAGTCAGTCTTCTACACGAGTATGTACATCTGCACAGTATGAGTCAGTGAGGCAAGGTACAAACAAACAACAACACTACCCCATGACCCACGGGTGTCAGTGTACATGGACGTGCAGAGGTCATGCTCCCCCATGCCCCATGGCCCCACACTCATTAAAAGAGCGAAAGAACGAAAAGCACATGCGCGATGAGCATGGGATACAGGCAACACATACAAGAGGAGGAGACACAACACATGTACTCAAGGTAGCAAGCCAACCATACTCACAACCTTCTTGGATGAAGTGTGCTTCAGTGCCTTGGAGAGGAAGTCAGCCACCTGCTTTACAGTCTCGATCCAGACGATGTGAATGCTGCCCTCATGCAACAAGGTACGCACGTAGTGATACTCAACATTGATATGTTTTGTGCGTCCATGGTGGATGCCATCATTATTGGCAATCGCAACAGTACTCTCATTGTCACAGTGTAGGGTGATGGACGAAATAGGCTGACACAACTCATCCAACATGCGATGCAACAACACACTCTCTCATGGACCAGCTTCCAAATCCACATACTCATTGCTTCCCGCTGCACCATGACATAGCCGAGCCACCGATGAGAATGATCCAACCAGTGTGTCTCTTCCCATATGGGCTCCACGCCCATTCACTGTCTGTATAGCCCAAGGCCACCACGGATGGTTGATGACAGATTGCCAGGCCTCAGCGTGGAGTAGAGATCACATACCCCAACAGGCGGATGCCTGCATCAAAGTGCAGCTGGTCTGGGGCCTGTGAACATTGAGTGAGGATATTCAAGGCGATATCCACACGTGTGGTGGTGGCAAGAAACATGAGGGACCCGATCATGGAGAAGAACGTTGTGATATCCTTAGCCGCACCCAAGGTGCTGGCGTCAGCGGCCTTCAAAGCTTCCTGCCCATCTGGGGTCATCGCGGTGGAGACGCTTGGGATACTGGGCAAGAGGTGCGCAAAGTGATCGGCAAGTGTCTGAATGTACGCTGCCTCATGTACCCGCACAATACCATGTACGCGATGGCGCTCAATCTCCACGCCGAGAAACACCTACGCCGATCCGGGATCCTTTATCTTGTAGGTCGCCTTGAGAAACTCTTTCACCCGCTCAACAGGGGCAAGGTGGGGAGACACAATGATTAGGTTGTCCACGGAGACGAGGACCACAGGGAAGTGATGAACAGTGTCTGGTCTACAGTGTTATGAATATAACCGTCCGTTAGAAGGGTACAGCGGATCTCAGTGTTCCAGCACCGGGGAGACTGCTTGAGGCCATAAAGGGCCTTCAGCAGTCACCGGACTCGGCCCGTCCCATCCTCATTGCCAAGGGGCTGGACTATGTAGAGCTCCTCACCGTCGAGAGTACCGTGTAGGAAGGCTTTGCTCACATCCATCTAGTGAAGCTCGCAACCATGCTGTGAGACTAGCCTGAATAACACCCGATCGCTAGTGAAATGGCCAACCGGTGCAAGGACCTGGTCGTAGTTGACTCCAGCAATCTGGTAGAAGCCCTTGGCGGTGAGCCGGACCTTGTACTTCTCCGGTGTGCCATCTGGTCTCCATTTTTTACGGAAAATACACTCCGTCCGGATGACCTTGCGGCCAGGGGGAAGCTCCACGAGGTCATATACTACGTGCTCGTTGATGGCAGGGAGTTCCTCCTTATAGACAACCTTCCATTATGCTACACAGGGCACGACACGGGCCTCACGTAGTCTTTGTGGGTCAAGTGCCAGTGGGAAAGGCCGTATTGTCAGCACACGGACGACTAAGCCTGTAAGCCAAAAGCTAGGACTTGCGAATGAAATTTGCGAGTTTGAGTCCAGTTCAGGACTCGCGAGTCCGAGTCTAGACAACAGAATCGACTCGGACTCGCGAGTCATCGGGGGGGGGAGACGTCATCTCTCTCTGCGAACCGCCGCCCCCCTGCCTATCCATTCCGGCCTTTTTCCACCGACGCCTATCCCCGCCACCAGCCTCTCCCTACCGCGAACCCCTGTTTCTCCCTGGCCATTCATTCCGGCCTTTGACCACCGACAGTCCACTCCCCGCCACCAGCCTCTCCATGCCACGGACCGCCGTTTCTCCTGGCCATCCATTCCGGCCTTTGACCACTGACAGTCCCCTCCCCACCACCATTTCCCCTCCCCCTACGAACCGCCATGTCATCCATTGTAGCCAAGTTGGCCGACGCACAATGTTGATCCGCTCCCAACTACCGAGGGCAGGAGTGGTTAGTTTTTCCTCGTTGTAACTAGCAGTTGGAGCTCTACCCGTAGAGAGACAACCAATAGCCTCAGCCGCTGCTTTCACGCTACAGCCATGTCGCAATTTGTTGATGCCGTAGCACAGTCAAAAGAAACGCCGTCGGTCTCAGCATCAGGCAAGAAGCATGGCNCGGAGAGCCACGGTCATGGTGCACGCTATGCCCCCCAAACCGCCCTGGCCTCAAAGGTTCGCATGCGGCCCTAGCCAACAGATGGAACAGAGTGAGATGGTTGCATACGGCATAGAGGTGACAAGAGGTAGGATGGTGGCACCCAGCATGATGGTGGCACGTGGCAGGATGGTGCCAGGCAGCAGAGTGGAAGTGGACAGCAGAATAGAAGCGAGCTGCCAAATGGTGGCAGATGGCATGGCATACAGGTGGTCTGCAGCATAATGAAAGCGGGTGGCATAAGCGTGGGCGGCAGGTGCGAAAGAAGAAGACGTCCATGGTGGAGGCTGCACTTGCAGACACTATGGACGACCTCTTTGAGGAAACTGAAGAGGAAAAGAATGTAGTAGTGCCAGACTCCATCGAGCAAGAGGTTGACATGTGCAAGAAGACTGCACGAGGTGGACGCCGGCTCAATGTGCTGAAGTTCTACAAGGAGAATTCCAAGCGTTACCCAACATTTACACTGCTGGCGCTGGATGTGCTGGCAGTGCCTGCGACAAGCACGCCATCCGAGAGAATGTTCTCCCTTGGTGGCCGGGTAGTGACGGATTTCCGTCACTCTCTCAAGCAGATCACTGTGCAGGACCTCCTGTGCCTCAAGACATGGATTAATGACCCTGCCTTGAAATACTTCCCCGTACACCCATCAGGACAGGTTGCACCAGAGTTGGTGGAGATCGAGAACAAGGAGAAGGCAGCTAGGAGAGCTGCTAGGAGAGCCGCCAAGGCACAGTCGACAGGTTTGCTCATAGCTGCATGCTCCAACTCAGATGAAGAACATGATGATGGAAGGGAGGGTGGAGGGGTTGGGGATGAAGCCTCTTCTGAAAGTTCAGAAGAAAGTGATGCTGCAGCAGATGCTGCTGAGGAGGCTGATGCTCTAGAGGATGCAGACGATGATTTTGATGTACCGGCAGATTTTGGTGCAGGACAAGGAGACGAAGACGACGTGCAGGAGATAGTATAGGACATGGCAGTGTAATGCTTCCTTTTCACGTTGCCAATTTAAGAGGATTTGCAAAAACATTTATGATTTTCCATCAGCTGTATCCACTCGCATTTGATAATGTATCAACTGTCATGTACGTAAGACAACTGAATCATCATGTTCATTTCAAAGCACATCTGTAGCGTACCATAATGGAACATGTATGCATGGAATACTGGACCAGAAATGCAACGAAAGGTAAGAAGTGGTGATCACTAGATAATAGGGTTTCCACACAATGCATACATACAGACCATGTACTCATAACATTGCATCTTGGTCCTGTTCCACAATAAGAGCACAATGAATACACTAACATCATGCAAGAACGTAAATGCACTAATGAAAGACAAGTCTATACCTCAAGTCTTGAGAATAGGAAACTATTTCCTCACATCTACACAGTGTTGATGGTAACTATATCATAGACTCGAAAGTGCACATGGACTGGATTGGAGAGTCATCGTGGACTAGACTTGGGAGTCCACATGGACTGGACTCGTGAGTCCACATAGAGCAGACTCGTGAGTCTGAATGGTGTAGACTCGCGAGTCCAAGGACTCGCGAGTCTGAGCCAGGACTCGCGAGTCTGAGTCTGATGCCAGACTCGGACTCGCAAGTCCGAGTCTGGGCCCAGACTAGTGAGTCCAGACTCGCGTACACCCTTACGGACGACACAAAGTCCTGCAGGGGCCCGAGCCAGGGTGGCGGAGACTGCTCGGCAATTCTCCTAGAAGATGAGAGCATTGCCTAGGGCCAAGCTTGGATGGATGTTCTCAGCAACGAGTCCTAGGGCCGTCAAGCCAAGGGCCTTGGTGTCGGGATCACCACTCACGATAGTGTGAGGAGAGGCAGGTGTATCGGCGGGTGTACTGGAGGCTGGACAGGGGGCCCTGGTGCGAGGACCCGGTAGAGGCGCCGGCCGACAAGGCCGGCGGTTTCCACAGGGAGCGCAGGTGTAGACCTGATGCGCTAGGGTGTCAGTGACGGAAGATGGGACCGGGGCAAGGACGAGGTGGCAAGGCGGGGGTGGGCGCCGGCTCAGTCGCCGAGGTACCGCAAGACGCGGACGGGTCCGTGGACGCAGATGCATCAGAGGCTGGAGGAGGAACCGAGGCCCCGCCTCCTGTGGGGTCAGCCGAGGGGTCAGCCTGGGTGAGGGAATCAGCCAAGGACTCCGTCTCCAACGGGTGTATGGTATCGCCGGCAGGCAAACTGATCAGCAAGGTGGACGGCAAGGGAGGAAGATTTGTGCTCAAGGGCTAGGCAGACATTGAGGAGGAGAGGCTCGCTGGGTTTGTGGACGACGGCTGGTCAATCTACGCACCTGGGGCTGGAGCGACAACACGAGAAGCATCTTTCCCACGAGACGACTGCGTCGGTCCCAGAGAGATCCCAGACGGGATGCAAGGGAGGTCGCGAGGGAAAACATCCTCAAAGAAGAAGGCAAAGCGGAACTCGACGATGCGATGCTGAAAAGGGTCTCAGAGATTCCATGCCTTGGATTGACATGAGACACTGACAAAGGTGTAGAGATGTCCGCGAGGGGTAAGCTTTTCATCTCGCTTGTCCTCGGTAAGCCAAACGTTGGTGACGCACCCCCAAACACGGGCAGGCTGAAGATCGGCCCAGTGACTAGACCATTGTGCGTACGGTGTAGTATGACGGGGAAGGGAACCATGGAGAACACGGTTATGCACCCATGTCATGTAGGACATGTCTTCAAGGAAGAACCCAGCGGGCAGCCCAAACTCACGACAAATGGTCCAAACAGCATCGTCCATGGTGCGGTTCCAACATTCAAAGACGCCGTTCTGCTGCGATGTCTCTTGGGCAGAAGTCTCATGACAAACTCTGTGACTCGTGAGGTAGGTCTTCACATCCCACATGAAATCCCCATTGCGGTCAGACCAGAAGCATCGGAGGGTGCGGCCGCACTCGCGCTTGGCCACAAGGTGCCAGGCCGGGAGTGCCGAGGCCGCGTCGCTCTTCCGACAAAGGCAGATGACCAAGCGATAGCGGGAGTAGTCATCCGTAAGGGTCAAGACATACTGGCCGCCCTCGACCATAGACGCGACCGGTAAAGGACTTATGAGGTCGGAGTGGACAAGCTCTAGGGGGCGAGTGGTCCGAGAGGAGGACGTAGATAGGAGGACTGGTGCATCTTGCCCTGGGCGCAATCGATGTACTGAGTACGGCAAGGCCACTGGAAGGTGGAAGGATCAAGACCGAGCAGGGGCTCGGTGCGGAGCATGCTATCGATAACATTGGAGTCCATGTGGAAAAGGTGACAGTGGAGAAAATGGGCGTGTTGGAGAGAGAGGACACTAGTGACGGACACATGGGCAGTGTCAGACGAGGACGCAGAGACGAAAAGGGGAAGACGGGTGAGGTACCACAGGATGTGACGACAGACAGCACGGAACATGACCTGACCGGATGGGCGAAGGGAGACCGTGCCAATGCCACAGAAGTGTTGGACATCCATGCTCATGCGGTTGAGAGCCGTGATGGACAGGAGGCTGAGTTTCAAACCAGGTACATACAGCGCATCCGTCTTGGAGACGTCACTGGACAGACCACAGAAGCAAACAATACCAATGCCACGCACTGGCAGGACCTTCCTGGACCCATTCCAAACACTGCAAACATCGCCAACAAGGCCGAGCATGCTGAACGCCTATCGACAGGATGTCATGTGATGTGTGGCAGTGGAGACGATGATTCAGGTGCCATCAGGATTGCAGACGGAGGCCGTGACATTACAACGAGCAACAAAACATGATGCGGGAAGCGTGATGGAGGTGGCAAGCTAGGCAGATGGAACGAACGCAAAACAATCATGCCAGTCAGCCAGCCATCATCCAAAGCCGTCTCAGCGGAGTAACATATAGTTTCCCGGAGATCGCCTTAGATGTCTGTCACCACGTGGCCATGGGAGACATCTCAGATAGCTGTCACACAGCTCGAACTTCCCTAGAGAGGAGGCGCGGTACCGAATGCATGGTGATGAAGCTCTACAACTGGCGAATCCGACTCCGGTGGAGTCATAGGGTGCCATGGAGTGTAGGGTTGCAGCTCCTGAGGGGGGATACGAGCTACACTGTGACTGGGGAT
The DNA here is from genome assembly GCA_023375785.1 of Penium margaritaceum. Classification (NCBI taxonomy): domain Eukaryota; kingdom Viridiplantae; phylum Streptophyta; class Zygnematophyceae; order Desmidiales; family Peniaceae; genus Penium; species Penium margaritaceum. The sequence goes on from SZWC01011244.1 coordinate 49,193, forward strand.
GGGGCTAGTACAACGGCTACGATGGAGCGTACTACTGCGGCTATAGTGGAGCATACTACTACTGCTGCAACTGATGGAGCAGGAATGGGTGATATTGTGGCTGAGGTTGAAGGCCCTGCTGCATGGAGGAAGGCAACGTCGAGGAGGAGGTGGTGGCCACAGTGCAACCAGGAGAGGACGACGTGCCTGTGGCAGCTACGGAGGTGCCAAGGCGGCGGTCACGCTCATGGTGCATGGGGGCGACGACGTGGGCCTCGTGAGTGGGGTTGGGACACGTGTACCAGTCATGCCCCGTCTGGCCACAGGTGTGGCACGTCAGTGTGCCACTACCAGAGGACAATTGTTGGCATTTGCCTTTGCTCTTCCTGCCCTTCTACCCTTTTCCTTTGCCGTTGCTCAAAGAGGGAGTTTCAAGGGCGTGTCACCTCTAGCGTAGTGGCTCCTCGGTGGTCGCAGCCGCCTTAGGTGGCGGCTACGACCACCAAGGAGCCACTGCGCTAGAGGTGAGTGTCCTTGCATGCCTCCTTGATGTTGAGGAAGAGCTAGTATGCCAAGGAAATCAGAGTGTCCTAGATCGCTAGCGCCTCGAGCACTGGCAGGCCGTACGGGATGAAGATGTCAGCGAACTCTGGGATGGCGCTATTCTTGAAGGTGAGGAGGGCAGCAAGTGGAGGATTCGCGGCTGTCTTGAGTCAGTGCAAGATATCCTACGTGCGGCGCGAGTAGGAGGTGAAGGTCTCGGACTCCCTCATGCGCAGGGAGCTGAAGTCCTTCAGGAGCCGGCTGACTGCTGCCTGGCCGGAGGCGCGATAGGGGCGCGTCAGCGTGTCCCAACCTCGTAGGGGGTAGGGGGTGGTACCGTCAACGATCTCACCAAGAAATAACTCCAAGGCGATGCGGTCGGCATCTAACGCTGTGAGGATGAGTGCGTGCACTGCATGGCCAGCCTAGAGCAATTGCTCTTGGACGGTGTTGTCGTGCGTGAGAGTGTAGTATGGCCACAGGCCCTCCTCCTGTGCCCAGATGCCGTAGATCAGTTCCCAAGCAGGAAACTGCTCCTCTCCTTCAAGGACTGGTGGCTGGAACTCAAAGTCCGTGCGCCGAGAAGGCCCGGCCGCACCAGCTCTGGACCCTAAAACTCTGGTGATTGTCTGCTGCTGCGTTGTTTGCTCTGCTGTAGTCAGATCAGGACCACGCTCTCCGGGGAGGACCATGTGCCTGGCGCTGGTTGCGACAAGAAACTGGCGCAGCTGGTTGACCTGGCGCTGCAGGTCCACTATGGGGTCTACAGTGATCGCAGCTGGTGGGGCAAAGCTACCCTGTAAGTTGCACGCATTGTCCTAGCTGGGCATTGTAGTTGCCACTAATGCCGTCGCTGCCGCTCCTGCTGTGTCTGCTCCTGCTACGGCTGCTGTGGTGCACTTGCTCTAGTGGCTGCTACAGCTGTTGATGCTGCATCTGCTACTTCTAGCGCTAGTCCCGTTGCTGCCCTTGCTGGTGCTTCTGTTGATGTTGCTGCCGCTACTACTGTTGCTGCTACTTCTGCTGCTTCCGCCGTTGCTACTGCTGCTACCGCCAATGCTGTTGCTGCTACAGTTGTTGCTCTCGCTGCTATTGCCGCTTTTGCTACGACAGTTGCTGCCGATGCTGAACCCTTTTTTTTAATTCAAAGACTCGCTAAAAACTTAAGGTTGTCTAAATAAAGTGAAATCTAGAGAGAAGAGGAGTTTTGGTGTGATGAAGGTAATCCTGAAGTTTTCGGCTCCAAAAAATAGATAGAAGTGCCAAAACGACCTAATTTTCACTTCTGGCCGTTTTCTGCAGAATTGTGGATCTGCGAAATTGCGCAATTTTTGCTGGAGCTTACGGTCCACAAAGCAAAGCGCAAGTGGTAGTGCTGGAAAAACTGTGATATCAGCTTTCCAACGAGCTCCCATTTTCAATTTTTGGCCTCCAAATGAAGACGGGACAATTTCGTAAAAGGGGAGTGGTAGGTGACGTGAATTGCTTCAATTGCTCTTACTTGGCTGTGCAGTGTACAACTGAGCACGACACTAGAGACAGTGTTGTTTCCTCACTGGTTGTGAGAAAAAAGTAAAAGGGAGAAGGAGGGCAGCAGGGGTTACTTCCCTACTATGAGTGCATACGTACCCATCCGATCTTCAGTAGTGTGATGGAAATTGTCAGCATTTTAGGTGCCAATCTTATTGTTTACATTGTCCAGCCCCACAATAGTGAGAGCATAGACAGGACATGCGCGGTCTCTGACAAGATAGGAGAAAATGGCAGGACAGTAGAGCGATCAGGAGGGTGGTAGTACTCCTAAATTTTCCTACCATGTGCCCATGCCCTAAAGCGAACCTCCTATGTTGAGAAGGAGAGAGAGGAGGTGAAGGGTGCGTATGGCACCATGTTGACTTCGACTTCTGAATTGAGGGGGTCAAGTCGGAGTCACCAAGTCAGTCCACGTCGACGTGGACGTCGACTTGACTTGACCCCCTCAAACCAGCTGGGGGCACTAGGGGCCATGGTTTTGGTGGGGAGGAAAAAACACAAGCCTAGTGCGGGAAAAAAAAAAAGGTCACGGACGACCCCGTCCGAGGAAAATCAGGCACCGAGGAATGTCCTCCTTGCCTTGCTGCCATGGGAGATGCTTCGATTGGCCTGTTGAATTTTCTTTTGTCTCCATTCAATGGACGGTGTTGTACCATCCACACGTGGATATGACATGGCATGCCACCGTGCATGGTGCATGCTTGGGACGTTGTTACTGCGTGGTTATTGTGTGTGAACCTCATGTGTGACTTTTGCGGCCGTTAGTTGACCAATACCGAGG